>JAVQJF010129932.1:0-13950 GCA_036023855.1 Gadopsis marmoratus
CTGTGTGTCTGTCTCTGTGTCTCTCTCTCTTTCTGTGTGTCTGTCTCTGTGTCTCTGTGTGTGTCTCTCTGTGTGTCTCTGTGTGTGTCTCTCTCTGTGTGTCTCTCTCTGTGTGTCTCTCTCTGTGTGTCTCTCTGTGTGTCTCTCTCTGTGTCTCTGTGTGTGTGTCTCTCTCTGTGTGTGTGTGTTCAGGGAGGGGGCCTGTAAGAAGACTCATGTGTTGAAGCTGAACACGACGGGGAAGTTTGCCCTGAACATCGTGGACAACCTGGTGGTGGTTCATCATCAGAGCTCCCAGGTTCCATCTTCTGTGTTATTCATGTACATGTTGTTAAGTACATTTACTCAAGTACTGTACTGTTTGGGGTATTTGTACACATTGTTTCGTGAGACTTTTTACTCCACTATATTTATTTGGCAGCTTTAGGCATCATCATGTGTTTCTAAAATGTGATGCGTTGTTCGGTTCACAAAATCTCCTTATCAAGTCGGATAATCGAGTCGTTAAACCTTTATTTCCTTCAGTGCAGCAGGAATAGAAACATTTTTAAATGCAGTTTCAGGTATTTCCTCTTGCGCTGCGACTGGCCTCGTTCTTTGTTCCAAGCTGCAGACTGAAAACCCTTTACACTGGTTCTGTTTATACTGTGTGTGTCAGACGTCTCTGATCTTCGACATCAAGCTGAAGGAGCCAGACTGCTCTGTCAACACACACCAACCAGTCCTGCCTGCCAGGTCCATACACCCCTACAGGATGCCCCTGTCAGGTACACGTCAGGCTAGTCATTGTGTTAATGTCATAGACTGGATACAAAGATGGACGACATGACGGCTCCCCAAACCTGAAGCTCATAAGCCCCGCCCCCTCCGTGTTAGCAGCTGGGACATGGTCCAAACTGAGAAAAGGACACGTCAGATAAAATGTCCGGTCTGTGGTTTATGTTAATTCTGTCCTGAATGTTTCTTCCTCCTTCTGTCTGCAGGTCCAGCAGTCGTTCCCTCTCAGCCTCCAGTTCCATGTCAGCTCTGTATCCTTTTACTGCGTTTTACTTTGTCGACCCTGGAAGTCTTCCGTTTTTAAACATTCGCTGACCTTTAACCGTCACTGCAGACTCGTCCTCCTGGAGCGTCTTCCAGCCCGACATCATCATCAGCGCCAGTGAAGGTAAAGCTTCTGCGCCGTCTGTCGTTCTCAGACTCTTCCAAAAGACAAACAAACGGGATGTTCAGGTTCATCTGGTTTGAAATCACAGCTTTATGACAAAAAGATGTTTGTCTCCTTGTTTCTGCTTTCTCCACCGTCACCATGATGGATGTGGATTTATTTAGTCCTCGGTGTGTAGCTGTTTGTCAGGTTGATGGCAGCAAAAAGTCTAAATATCTGGAGTTAGTAGTTATAGGACGTCTCTCTGTGCGGCAGGTTATCTGTGGTACCTGCAGGTGAAGCTGCCTCCGACTGTCAACCTGCTGCAGGACAAAGGCAAACTGATGGACTTCCTGTTACGACGGAGAGACTGCAAGATGGTCATCCTGTCTGTCTGCTCACAGAGTGCGTCTGTCTTGTCTTTTTCTGTCCGTCTGCTCGTAGAAGGTGTCAGTCTGCATGTTTGTGATGATCAGAATTCAAACCGACACGACGAGTCTGAAAATGAAAACATCTGGGGAAACAAACAGAAATGTGCTGCAAGACCTAAACGTGTAGAAAGTCTGCGGCTTCAGGTCTGTTGGGAGTCTCTGGTTTCTAGAAGATTCGGGGCTAGAAAAGTTACGGATATCTGACCTGAAGACAGCCTGAAGTGAGAGACCGAGGGGTCGAAGTAACTCGGTGCTCCTTCACTGAAGCTACATTTCTTTGTTGTCTCAGTTCTGGAGGGCGGAGACAAGGGAAGTCTTCCCGTCGTGGCGACGGTCTTCGACAAACTCAACCAGGTGTATAAAGAATACCTGGAGGCGGAGCAGACCTACACTGTGGTGAGTGATCTCCTCTCTGAACACATTTGTAGCTGTGATGTCTGTGTATTTGTGATGTTTGTGTATTTGGCTGTTTGCAGGCGATGGAGTCCGGTCCGGGCCGAGGGGGCGCGGCCCAGAAGCGTCCAGTCAGAACTCAGGCGGTCGTCGACCAATCGGACATGTACACGCACGTCCTGTCATCTTTCACAGAGAGGAAGGTACAAACACAAGCGCCAACACAACCTGGAACAACACTAGTGCTTCATTTCTTTGTATTCAATACAAAGAAAGAAGTCATTTGAAGTAATACATAACATTTGGAAAGACACGTTAGTTTAAACTAATCAGCTTTTTGGGGTTTATCCTTTAATAAAAACTGTGTTCCGCAGGGTGCCTCCCATAAATTCATCATTGCGGTGCTGATGGAGTACATCCGCTCTCTGAACCAGTTCCAGATCACCGTACAGGTAAAACCGAGCAGAGTGACGTCTCACCGCTGACCCGAGGACGAAGGTTATGTTTTCACCGCGTTGTTTGGTGTCTTTCAGCATTACCTGTACGAGCTGGTGATTAAGACGTTGGTGCAACACAACCTCTTCTACATGCTGCACCAGTTCCTGCAGTATCACGTCCTCAGCGACTCCAAACCGCTGGTGAGTTCACACCGAGTCCTGAACTTAAACTGGTTCTGTGCCTGTTTGTACCGGAACACGTCAACAATCGGGTTCAATTAGAGCAGCGTGAAATCCTAAATTAATGTAATAATGAATATGTTGTAGTGTAAAGTCACCCTTTTAATATTTAAAATAATTTGAAATCGTCATATTTGTTGTGTTCTGACATTTATAGGAGCAATTTAAACCAAATCTAAAGTTTAGGCACCTTGAAAGTGCTTGGATTTGACCCTGTATGAACCCTGCACGTAATCACAAGACGACAGATTCAGAAACCAAAAGAGAAACAATCTGCAGGCGATTTAATAGAATCTGCAGTCATGAAGTCGTTGGGTTTGTTAACTTCCTGTCTGTGTGTATTTGTGTTCAGGCCTGTCTGCTCCTGTCGCTGGAGAGCACGTATCCTCCTGCACACCAGCTGTCACTGGACATGTTGAAGGTATCGGACGCGGCGAGTCTTTACACGACGACGCGCACCGTTCAAATCTAACGGCTGTCGTTTGTTCTGTGTTCGCAGCGTCTCTCCACGGCCAACGACGAGATCATTGAGGTCCTGCTGTCGAAGCAGCAGGTTCTGGGCGCGCTCAGATTCATCCGCAGCGTCGGTACGTTGATATTTTATTTAAGGTGCAATGAAAAGCGTCACGACGTTTATTATAACTGGAACTAAGTATAGATGTAAACAAACACAATGAAATTAGTTTGGATCTTAGTCATAATCAAGTTTTTTCATTTGGACTTTTGTACATTTATCTCACTGTCGCCATCTTAACACAACACTTGTACACCTTATGTACGTCGTTGGCTGTAGTTACTCATCATCGCACTGACTCTTGATTGACAAGTGATCCGCTCCTAACGCCAGGACAAGTGTTTATCGTAGAGACGCGATCTAACCCTGAACTGGTGTCTCTGGGAGCAGGCGGCCACGACAACGTGTCGGCCAGGAAGTTTCTGGACGCAGCGCAGCAGACCGGAGACCAGATGCTGTTCTACACCGTGTTCCGGTCGTTCCAGCAGAGAAACCAGCGGCTGAGAGGAAGTCCTGGCTTCAACCCCGGTGAGAGAACGGCCCACATTTCACCCGCAGTCAAATCCACCGACACTGTTTTAGGTCCTGAAGGATTCTGCTTCTTAGTAAGAAAATGGTCATTTAAAAGGGAAACTCTGGCATTTTACATATTTTAATAGGTACACACACACTAATAGGTACCAACAGTTTTAGAATTGGTCCAGTAGATCGCCTGTAGCTGCGAAACGGAATCTTTGTGGGCGACTGCTCCTGTCAAAGTGCTCGTTTCTGCCGCTGACCCTGGTTCAGACGGTTGTTCTAAGAGTCGGACGACATGACTCTCTTAGTTACTTAGTTACAGCGCGAGACTCATTTTGTTTAACCAGAAACAGAAAGTGTCGTCATTCAAAACGCTCGCATCCAGACAGCAAACCAGACAGACTTAACTTTCTGCAGAATTAATGTTGAGCACTGAAACAAGGCCGGTCTGTACACACACACACTTAATCAAATGTGGGAACTGGCCCCTCCAGGACTCCGTATAAATGTAAAGCGGCGAAGATCAGAATACCGAGGACCATTTAAGGATTTGAATGTCTCTGGTGAGCTGACCACTCAGCTTATCTGAAGTGTGTGTTTGTGTGCCGCCAGGAGAGCACTGTGAGGAGCACGTGGTTCACTTCAAGCAGCTGTTTGGGGATCAGGCTCTGATGAAACCCTCCACGGTGTGAACCACCAGGAGCAGCGCGCAGACTGTAAACTGGGCCCCAGCAGGCCGAGGCTCGAAGTCCAGGAGGCGACCAAACGATCATTATAGTTTAAATGGACACTCGTGTCCCCGCGGGGTCATTTTATCGGCCGGTATGTTTGCACCAATAAACACCAGCTCCCTGCTCACCTGACCCAGGTCTCTGGTCTCGTCCGTCTCTCTGACCACAATCAATGTTTCTTTTAAGAAAATCTGGTTATGAATTAGCCAAAAATCCCTTAAACGCAAGTTCTTATTTATCAGCCAACATAGACTGTTTTCAGTGGTGTCAGAGTTTATAGTTTGAATTTTCAGCAGAATATCAGAAAAAGTCATTTTTATCATTTATCTGCAGTTTTGTGGTTAAAATCAAATGTCGTTTATGGTGAGAAAAGCAGGGAATGTAGTGAAATCTGTAACTTCAGGTCATCAACATCACTCTTCTTAATCACAACGGAGAATTAAAATCACTAAGTATTCTGACTTTAATATGGACATTTATTCTTTGTGAAAGTGACAAGAATTTAAACTTTATTGTCTAATATAGTTTTCCCCACCGTGGCCGCTGGTTAACACTGACCGTCAGAAACGGGATCACTGGCCTGCTGGTTACCTGCACAGGTGATCAGAAAGCTGCAAATGTAAAACGGGCAGATCGATAAGCAGGTGACTTCAGTCGCTATAAAACATCAGAATATGAACAAAAAGACTCGCGTGTACGTCGTCACTGTAAGCAGCTCAGGTGACGTCAGTCGGTGATGTCACCTGTTGGGGGCGGGGCCAGAGGCTGTTAAAGTATGTTGGGATGCCCGTATGAATATGTTGTACATACGACATGAATGAGGTCAACAATGAATCTTGTGTTTTTGTAAAAGTGAGTGATGTACTAAACTGTATTAACAGGAGAATCGTGATTAAATGCTCTGAATTATATTAATAGAAATGGTTTTCTGTGCAGCTAATAAAAGATTTAACTACACATGTGGTGCATTCGTGTGCTAGTGTGACGATTTGACTTTAGGACGCTCGGGGTTGTGAGGTCAAGAGGATTATATTTTTATAGATTTTTGGAACATTCATGACTTTTCTCTTCCATAGCTTTCATCTCACTTCAAATCAATACCAGATATTATTACCACATAGGACACACCCCTTTATTTTGGATTTTAGTGCTTATATTTTTATGAACAATTTGTTTTTGCCAATAGCTTCCATGTAATGTGATGCAGTGACTTTGAATCAGTATCGTATTACTACAACGGACCAATCGGAAGCTTCCCAGAATCACTAACGTCTTAAAACTCATTTTTACAGACTTGCTTTCATGCGATGTCGTCCTTGCTTATATTTGAATTCATATGTAATTAATTTTGCCTCACTGTTTGTTTTTCTGTTTTACTGCTTCAGCGCAGTGGTGCAGTGATTGCTTTCACCCACAGATGGCGCTGTAGTATAACGTTTGACAGATAAACGGACAGTTCCTCATCTGTCGGGCTGAATTTATTGGGGATCGTCACTTTATTTCCTTGCGCATTTTTGCAGTTTTCTCCCGCAAGGAAAGTCAGATTCTTTCTTAATTTCTCCAACGGATTTATTTGCTTTAATGCAACGGAAGATTAAAATGCTGATTATAAAAACAAACCCACCAAATGTATCCTGTGTCTGAGCAGGAAATGTCAGGGGTAAGTAAACAGAGAGGTTGTGGGGATGAAACTGTAGAGAAACCTGCTGAGATTAAAGTGTAAATACAAATAAATCCTGTGAATAAAACTCCGATCTGATCAGGATTCACACTCTTCAACTGTTCCTCTGTGTGTTAAAACACGTTTCAAAAGACTTAGTTTAAACTTGAAATTAGTTATTAAAAGTTAGACCTCCCATGGATTTAGTCCTGATGTTAAACCAGTCAAATTTTATTTAGTTATATATCAAGACATTACTGCTTATTGTCACCATGATTATTGTTGTTGTATCTTTTTTGTTTTTCATTATGAACAGAAAAGACATCCGTTCCTCATTATAAACGTCTTACATTAAAGTGAACGTTTTACTTAAGAGAAATGTAATAATTAAGTATCTTTAACACCAAAACTGTGGCAGACGTGAAGTCAAACAACGGCAGAAACATACTTATTTACTATGAACATGTTCACAGAATATCATAGAAAAATGAGAGAAACCTTATAACATCTCATTAAAGTGTGAAAAGTTCCTTAAATTGAATAAATACGAAAGCTGAAAGTCTTATTTTCAATAAGTAAAACTATATAAAAAGCTTAATTATGGAGAAAACAAATGACTTGAAGTTATTAACATGATAAACTATAAATCAGTGTTGTTTGAGGTTTGAGGCGACTCTACGCGCACTGTGGACTCAGGGGCATGCTGGGAAATGAGTGGTGGTGATGGGCAGCAGAGGACAGAAGATGTTGTTTGGAAATGATTGGTTTGACACGTTCCTTTACAAGAAGAGTGTTTAAACTGCAAAAAGAACCACGTAGTTACCTTGTGACTCGTTCAGCTACGTCTCCTGAGATAAAAGGTGGCGTTTCTCTCGCATTCGTCCTTTAGGACACTCGGTGGTCGTTGCTGTCGTTTTAACATGGAACAGTGACCTTCTCTGCCTTTTCTTTCTGGATGGGGTCCAGGACTCTGTCAGCTCGTACTGGGAGGGAACCAGGTCTTTGTGGAGCCGCGTCCAAACAGGACAAGAGACAAACGCACAAAGTGGGACGATCACTGTGAGATCTGGAACCAAAGGGCCCAAAACCAGGAGTAAGAGCCCCGATGGGTGTCCACATACCTTTGGCCACATGGTGAACTTCAAGCAAAGTTTGGGTTCAGCTGTTTATGATGAAACATCCACATAAACAGTCAGAGCAGAGAAACTACAGCTGATCAGTCAGCTGACGACTTTACAGCCAGTGTGTGTGAATAAGTGTGTCTTTGTACTGCAGCTTCTCTCTGTGTGTGTTTGTGTCTGTGTCTGTGTGTCTGTTTGTGTGTCTGTGTGTCTGTTTGTGTCTGTGTGTCTGTGTGTCTGTGTGTCTGTTTGTGTGTCTGTTTGTGTCTGTGTGTCTGTGTGTCTGTGTGTGTCTGTGTGTCTGTTTGTGTGTCTGTGTGTCTGTTTGTGTGTCTGTGTGTCTGTTTGTGTCTGTGTGTCTGTGCGTGTGTCTGTGCGTGTGTCTGTGTGTGTGTCTGTGTGTCTGTGTGTGTCTGTGTGTCTGTTTGTGTCTGTGTGTCTGTTTGTGTCTGTGTGTCTGTGCGTGTTTCTGTGTGTGTGTTTGTGTGCCTGTGTGTGTGTGTGTCTTTGTATGTATGTGTGTTTGTGTGCCTGTGTGTGTGTGTCTGTGCGCGCGCGTGCACGTGTCCTCAGTCGCCACAACGCGAGACAAACCTGACTTTAGGGCGTAACCTCGCGATACTTCCTCTCTCTCTCTCCTCCGGGTCCAGGGGCGACCAAGCGGCGGGGATGATGTGGATCCTGCCGGTCAGTCCGACCTGCCGGCACCGACACGCAGCCACAGACTCGCTCTGACGCGGAACTTCACACTTTTTTTCGCCTTCAGTTAATTTCTCCAGAAGAAGAAAAAAACCCACAAAAGCAACAGCTGGAGCCGCGAGGGGGGGCTTTTATTTTGGAGGCGCGTGTTGCTGAAGTGTCACACCTGAAAAGGAGGAGAAGAAATTAAACATCTGTTCTCCCGGTGGAAGAAGTGGAGGAGTGTGTTTGTCCGAGGTACAGGGGGAATAAAGGGCAGCTGCCTCCCGGAGGAAGCAGCGGGGCGGCGGAGTGAAGCAGCCCGCCGCGCTGCTCTCTGCTCCGGCTGCACCGGAGCGACGCGCCGCGCTGTTTGGATTAACAACAAAAAACAACCAAAGAAGAAGAACAAGCTTCATCCTCGTCCTCTCAAGAGATTTTTATTTTTTTTAATTAATTAATTAGTTTTCCTCCAAACACTTTTGCTCCGCGGCTCATGGCCCCGCCGCTGCGCCTCCTGCCCGGCGGGAGGAGGCCGCTGTGAGCGGCGCTGCGGTGGACGGAGCTCCGGGACACAACAAGCCGAGCTTTTTGTTTTAACGCAGGACTTTGACATGTGAGTACAGTGGTTTTCTTCCTGTGTTGTTGTTGTTGTTGTTGTTGTGGTGGTGAACTCTGACCTTCAGACAACAAACAGCCTGTCAGGTTCAGAACAGAAGTTCCAGCAGCAACTCTGGGCCGAAACACGTGCGAATTAAAAACTATCCCATAACTGTTGTCTTCCTGTTCCCTCCATCATCCCTGTTTTCAGCCGCTTTCACCCCCCCGAGACTCTCTGTCCTCTGTTCCTACGCAGCCGAACCGAACCGAACCGAACCGAACCGCCACCTTCCGTTAATGAACCCGGTGTGTTTATAGGGCAGCAGGTAGATTCTGCTGCTGTTCTATTTTCACCTGTTGACTAAACTGTAATATTCCAGAAATCTTTCCTCTGGGACCTGAAGTGCGTCAGTACAAGTATTACGATATTTGGTCCTAGTACATATATTATATAGTACATATATTATATAGTACTCTTAGAGGTATTTGATATTCCTCTTTAATGCCACAGCAGGTTTATAATTAATACTCATGATGCTGTTGGTATTTGCTGTGTGTATATAAATATATAATAGAACTCTCTTAGTGTCGCATCATATTCGCCTCCTGTGTTTTATGGCTGTGATATTTGTATGTTGTTCACAGGAAGTTGTGTTTGTTGTTCTTCTCTTCTCTACAATGTTCCTGCAGCTGCTGTAATATGTCTTTGCCTCTTGAACTGTGTGTGTTTAGCAGTGAACGATGAATTAGCACTGAAAATACTGTTTCTGCGTGTGTGTGTGTCTGTGTGTTGTTGTTGTTGTTGTTGCTGCTTTGCTGGACAACAAACGGCATCAAATGAGGCTTTTGGTCAAAATGTTTGGTCAGTTTTTGGGGACAGTTGATGCAGAAATATTGACTTTTTTTCTGATGATTTATTCAGGATGCAAATTTGAGTTTGATGCTTGTTCTTGGTGCCTGGTGACCTTTGACCTTCCACCTGGATGGCTTCCTTCCTCGTCCAGTGAAGCCTGATCAGTTTTATATCGGCGCTGACGGAGTCGGACAGCTGCTGCTTCTGCAGGCAGTTTAATCAGAAACTAACTTAACAGACAGTTATGTGATGGAAAATAGAAACGAGGTAATAAACGACAGCGTGAACCTTCTAATATCTTCTCTCTCTGGTTCCATCACCTACGTGGAATCGCTCTCGACACACTGTGTGTTCATGTTGCTGCACGTGGCCTTTAGTTGGTGTCGCGCGCTCGGCTTGGTGTGCAGTCGTGCTGTTCTGCTTGAACCGGAGCGTCGATATTTGCTCAATAAGTAAATAAAAAAAAAAGATGCATGTCGTCAGTTTAACGGGACGTTTTGGTAAATGAACTAAAAGCCTGCATTTCTCCGCCCTGAAGTCCTGTAGCTTGTGCGATGACCCCCAAACCTCACTCTGTGGTGGCAGCATTAACCAGAACCCTGGAAGGTAGAAAACAAGCACTAGAAGAAGAGAAGTTGGGCAGGACACAAGGTAGGACGTGAGGATGGTTGGTAGGAAGGTAGAAGACGAGCGGTAGATCAGTAGCAGAATGGACGGAAAGGTCACAGATGATGACCTTGACTCTCCTGGATCGATGTTCAGTCTGTCAGCGCCTGCTTCCTCTGAGCTTTTGAACAGGGACACTCTTTAAATGTAGCGAAGTAACGGCCGAGTTTAGGAATCCTGAAGCCGTTACCCAGGCGATCTGCTGCTTCCCACGTTACTCGAGCTCTGCAGGTCCTGACGGCGTTCAGGCCAAAGAGCAGCGGATCAGCTTCTGACTCCTAAACGTTGACTGGCTGCATCTGTGATTTGTCTTTCGCTGCGTATTTTGAGGCCAGTCTGGATTTTAAAAAGTGCCGTTCTCTGATTCGTTCACCCATCTCTTGTTGCACGCTACGAGCGTCTTTACGTCAGAATCCCTCTTTTCCTGTAAACCGTGAGAAATGCTGCTGCCTGGTGCCGAAGGCCGAACACTTTGCTGCGAGCTGCTTCGGTGCTAAGCTCGTCCTCCCGGGTGTGACGCCACGGACGTGTGCGGCTGCAGGTTAACCGGCGTCGAACCACCGGAGGATGTGTGCGGCCCGGCGATCCTCCGCGCGCCCCATTGGAGCTCGGCGGCGTCTGTCGTGTCGACGCCTCGGCGCTCTGCTGCGTCCCGGCAGCAGGTGTCCCGGCGCTGCGCCGCCTGCCTCGCGTGCACTACATTTTGTGTGTGTGTGCGCCTGGACGCACCGTGGCGTGTTCCTGTGTGTCGAGCTGAAAAGCCCCACGCGGCGTCGTGCTGTTTGTTCAGCGCCGGAGCAGCAGGCCTGACCTTTCCTGCGCCGGGCAGCTCAGACAACACGAGCTGCTGTTTGACGGACGAGGCGGCTCTCTGTGCCGCCGTCGGCCCTGCGGGCGCAAACCAGCTTCCTGCTTATTATCTGCAGCCTTTGTGCGGCAAAGGCGCCGTATGAAACCTGAGAGCAGTTCTATAGCTTTTATCACGGAGCTTTAAAAACCCTCCTGAGCCCTCACAGTCCAGCTCCCAGCGTTTGCTTTGCATTCACTTGCCGTTGTGTTGGGTCTGTTTTCACCGGCATTAACTCCCCGTGAAAGACAGACGTCCGTGACGTCGCGTCCTGTCAGACGTGAAAAGCTCTTTTCTCTGAACATTACAAAGAATCAAAAGGTCCAGAGGACTGACCGGCGATTGTGACCAGAACGTTATTGTCCCTTTTGTTTTTGTTTTTTTTCTTTCTGGACCATAATAACCTTACCAGGAACGGCTCTACCTTTCCAGGAGCTCGGAAGGATCAGCTGCGTTTCAAAGACCCGAGGTTTCACATTTTATTTAGTTTTCTCTAATGTCCCTGCTGCGGAGATGGAGCTTTGTGACGGGCCGAGCAAGGGTTGGGTCAAATAAGGCCCAAAACGCTCAACGGAGGGCTGATGCAGAGCTGCCGGGTTTTGGCTTCTTCGTCTTCTTCCCGACATCCCTTTAAATACCATCTTAGTATGCAACAACAGCCTCGAACAACCTTCCTGCTTTTTTAATTATTATAATAAGTGTGCTGGAAATGCAAACCGTATGTTGGGACGAAGCCAGTCAACGTTATTTGAATCTAAATCATGAGATTTCCTTAAACCTAACCAAGTTGATTTTCTGCCGAAACCCAACAAAACACTTCCAAATTGAAAGTGTGGCGTCGGACCAGAAACGAGTGCAGGTGTTGGGCTGGACCACGACCGCGTTGTGTCTGAAGCTGGACTTGAACTTATCCATTAGTCCCCGTTAGTTCTCCAGACCAATGCAACACTTTCGCTCTTCGCCACTAGACCTTGTGTCTACTTGCAACACATGACGCACAATCATGCAGGCGGCTTGTCCAATCAGAGAGAGAGATCTCCAATACATTAGAAAATAACCAAAACTGGATCCCAAGCCGAACCCCGACGGTTCCTTTTTTAACAATAAAAACTGCCTGATCTTCCTCGAAGGACCATAAATCAAAGACGGAGGTTTAATCTGATGTCGTCTCTTCAGATCCAACTAGAGGAAGATCCTTGACGAATCCGTCTGGTCTCTTTCTGAGTCACGTTCATATTTCAAGGTTTTCACCACATGAATTTCTGTAACTGTTGGTTGTCCAACCAGAGTCTTTGGAGCCGAGGTGAATTATTTTGGTTTAGGATGCGATTTGTCCTTTTTTTTACATATATTACAACACGAAGCTGACGACTGTGAACTGAAGAGAAGCAGCTGACAGGAAGCCGCCGGACAGACCTCGGCTGGCTCAGTCCGATCTGGTCCGGCCCGGTTCAGCCTGCAGCGACGCGTCGAAGCCGAGCCTGGACCTGCTGTAATCTCTGATTGATCCTCTCTCCCGGAGAGCGCTGAGCCGACAGCGCTGACAGTTTAATTATCTGTTATTCTTCTGTTAAAGCCGCTCGCAGAAAAACTCTGTTTAAAAAGTGACTCCTTCTTTCCTCCCTGCAACAATTTCTGCCGTCCAAATCTGGAGAGACGCTCGAGTCAGCAGAGTGTCAGGATTTTACTCCGTCATGCTCGAAATGATCCACTGAATATTAAGGAAATCTGCTTGGGAGGTTCAGTGGGAAATGATTTAGGGATGTTAAATCTGTAGATACTGTAAAATGTACACTTCACTGACCTTGACCTTCGACTGAGCTCTCAAAACAGTTTGTGGACACTTTGGAGACAGTGACAGCTCCCACCTACGTCTTCTTGTTCTTCTTCTTATAAGAATTCCTAATTTCCTGCCACTCTTTGCTGCTGTTGCGGCTCGATTTCATCAAAATGAACAAAGTTAATTCCTGAGAAGCTGCATTAGATCTCGTCACCTTCATGACTCATCGAGCGAGCGCCATCAGCTGAGGACGACCGTGAGGTTGGGTCGAAAGCTGTGCTCCGTCCCGCCTCTTGTGATTGGACGAGGAGCTCTGAACACACACAAAATCAGCCTCAAAACATTTTTAAGGGAATAAGAGTTCAAAGAGAATTAAAACTCAAGTAAAATAAGTTATATTTGTTTTGCTCAATGAAAATCACAAATATTTGCATCGTACCAAATTCTAGCGTTTGCGTTGCTGTGGATGCAAACTTAAGATCTTTGTGTGGGGAAACAAAATCCTCCCGCGTATAAGTATAAATCCTTTTGTTAAATATTAGACATTCTTCACAGGATTCTGGCTGAAAGAAACCAAACCAGTGACCTTCTTTAGTAAAGGCTCCGCAGGCGGCTGAGTCACATAAAGTAAAATAGCAGCGAGCAGCGTGTGTCTGCTGTAACAGACGTCTGACAGTCAACATCTGTGAACACGAGGCCGCTGACGGAGGCCAGAGAGCTGCTGAACAAACCGCTATCGCTGCACTTCTTGGCTCTGAGCTCGTCTCCCTCTGCGGTTTTGTAATTGTCACGATGGGACGAAGGATAAGTGGAAGAGAGCGTTTTTAGTTTGCTGCCGTCCGACAGCAGCACACGGCTTTCACTGGAGCCCCCATCGGCACCGCTACGAGCAGCCACTGGCACGAAGGTCAGAGGTCGCAGCGTGATGACACCAGGTGTGATGGAGAGGTGTTGCAGATCTCCACCCGTTCAGTGACATGTCCACTTCTCTTCAAGTGTCTGTGGGGGCATAAATCAAACGCACCTCACGTCGTTGACGTGTGTGTGTGTGTCAGGATCACCACCCTGTGCTTTGGGACGAGGACTGACGGCTGTAACCATAGCAACAGCAGAACCACAGCGACCAGTGCCCCCATCAACATCCGGCCCAGTGCAGGCTTCCTCTTTACATTCTGTCCAAATCATTTGGGATGAGTGCGGCGGCCATGTTTGATTACAGCGGAGACTTTGGGGTTTTGTTGACTTGAAATGAAGTTGAGTCACTTCACAAGCGTCACTCAGCTGTAACCTGTCGGGTTCAAATCACACGGGCTGCGGTGGGGGGGGGGGGGGGGGT
>JAVQJF010129934.1:0-16997 GCA_036023855.1 Gadopsis marmoratus
TGTGTGTCCTCCTGTGTGTGTGTGTGTCCTCCTGTGTGTGTGTGTGTGTCCTCCTGGGTGTGTGTGTCCTCCTGTGTGTGTGTGTGTCCTCCTGTGTGTGTGTGTCCTCCTGTGTGTGTGTGTGTGTGTGTCCTCCTGGGTGTGTGTGTGTCCTCCTGGGTGTGTGTGTGTGTCCTCCTGTGTGTGTGTGTTCCTGTTCCTCTTGTGGTAGGTGGTGTGTGTTGCCGGGCATTTGTTCATGAGGTGGCCACGGTGAGACACAGACCTTGTTCTTCTACTTCTGATCTACATGCGAGGGGAAATCCAGTTTTGATATAAAATTCACGTGCTTGACATCGCAGTCTGGACCCTGCGATGGCCTGTTAGAAGTCACAGATGGCAAGTGCACCCTTAGCCACTCAACGGACACGGCCCTGCTTATAGGACTGGAACAAATGAACTTCTTAGTTACAGTGTAGCACAGCTACATTAATCCTTGTTTAAACTTGATTTATAAACGTAACATAAGTATGAGTCAATAAGCTATATGCTTGCACGCCTAAAACTATTTTATGTTATCGTGTTATTTGTTTTGTGAAAGTCATCAAGTATGCGACACCATAAAGCAGATGATTTTGCACACTGAGTAGGCATAGGCTTTAAAGATTTTGTATTCTTCAGACTCAATGTTCCAGATTCAGATTTTTTGTTATAATGGCACGCAGGCTCCAATACGGCGGTATTACCTGCAGATATACTAGTTTCGCCAAAGCCAGGGAGACTCAAGTCAATCAAATATCTAGTTTGCAAATAGAAAACTTGAACCTGCAGTGATGTCAATTTTAGTTTTTGTAGTATTTAACAAATTATCGGAGGCAGAGCTGTGTGAATGCAATTTTATTAGTCTATTAGTTGATGTTTGGTGGTTGGATGGGTTAGCTTAGAATATCAAAAACCAAATACCACAATTCAAACATTAGTATTGTGGTATTTGGTTTTAGTTATTTAAGTAAAACTACTATTACACTTACCAATTAAAGTTGGTCGCAAGAGTTGGTTTCACAATGGCCTCCATGTCACTTAAGTGCCTTGCCACTATTTACTGGGCTTCATCTTTCCGTTTTAAACCCTAAGAGAAGTTGGGGTAAAGAAATCAGGCTCTCTCCATTGAGGCTTAACTCTGCCGAAGAGATTGCTCTGCCTGCAGAGAAATGAGATTGTTCTGCCTGCCTGAAATGTTTGTTGCTAAAATTCCTCTCCACGGGGACTTTGCCTTATGAGTTTGGTGAGATGACAACTCTGATGGATGTGCATCACAGCCGTGTCAGCACTTCTTCTCTCCTCCCAGGCCTCAGCCTCTGATTACCGACA
The DNA here is from genome assembly GCA_036023855.1 of Gadopsis marmoratus. Taxonomy (NCBI): domain Eukaryota; kingdom Metazoa; phylum Chordata; class Actinopteri; order Centrarchiformes; family Percichthyidae; genus Gadopsis; species Gadopsis marmoratus. The sequence continues at coordinate 1,351 of JAVQJF010129934.1, forward strand.
GGCTTACTTCCCTGCTCCCCGTCACACGCGCTCTGAGCTCTGGTGATATACAAGTGTAATCCATTACTACACACTTACACCAATTGTCTTCAGTTGGAAGAGGCTGCTATGACCTTTTTATGGGAAATGAAAATAAGTGGAGGCGCAGAACAGCCGATATTGGATTCTGTTGTTAATTAATGTGTGTATTATCCGGGTGGATGAAGCCGAGGGGAGGAAGTTAATTGAATTACAGTCAGCGAGTTGGATAATGCACTGTTGTAATTGTTCGACTGTATAAGACAGTGCTCACATTAGGGAGACGAAAGGCAGGCATGATTTGCTTGTAGAGAATGGTAAGAAATTACTTGTTTGGTTTTGGGGTGTGAGGCATGAATGGTTTCTAATTTAACCCATGGGATGGCACTGCTAAAGCCTGTCTATGCACTCATTTACTTACAGCACTTTTGCAGCACATAGACAAACTAATGATAATCACTCTATCCCATCCTAAAGTAGTTTTCACTATTAGGTCTAACAAATAATGTTTAATCAACATCAGGCTCGAGCCCCCTCACCTAGTCACATTTTGAATTCTTTCCATATCGCCTTTATTTAGATTTATTTTTTACATTCAGGCTGTATAACCAAATTTGGTCCTCCACAAAGGCCAAGGGCTCAATGTCGCAAAGCAATCTAAGCGTGTTTCAGTGTGATGTTTTCTTCAGTAAATTCAGTATTTTCTTATTTGCTTTGAATAGAGAGGTTCAATGCAAGGCATATTAATGAGCTGCCTTTATTTTAAATATAGAAATCCATGCTAATAAGCGTTAATATCACAAATAATAAATGTCGATTAGGATTATTTTTGTACCATGTGGTGAGAGCTTCTGCCAGGTTTGGGGACCTGTACACGTTCTAATTTCTTTCTATGGGATGTGCTGCCATCTTGTGGCCATCTCTGGTACAACCCTTCAGCAAAATACATTCGCTAACAGTCTGGTGCCATAAAATGTTTGATAATTTTGTTGCTTGAACTGAACCCATAAGCTCTAAAACAGTTGTTTGGTGTATTGCCGTGCGTGCAGTGGCACGTCTGGCACATATAAACCACGGTCTTCATTTTAGCAGTGGAGTGTTTCAGGATGAAGCCAATTTAGACTGGTCAAATGAGAAATAAGGTATATGTCATTTTGCCAAAAAAGTTAACAAATCTGCATTTATTCTATCACTTTATTGTGGTGTCATACAACAAACCACATGACATTCAATTGGTAAATTTGTTGCAGGCAACAGATTTATGTTCACATTACAAAACAATGCATGTATCTTATACTCAGATCTGAGAACTGACAAGATTGAACATTCACAGATTTAATGTGTATATTCCCCTCAAAAATTAACATGTCACATATTAAATACATGACTTACACAGCCTTATATGTATGCTTGACATAAAAAGATTTGCTTCGACTTTGCCCTTCCATAGACTTCAGTAAGGGTGCAATAGCATCTTTGTCAACCATTAGCCAGAGGGGTGCTGTTTCACTCAATAAAACTGAAACGAGGGGAAGACACGGTCCAATTTAAATAATTAGAACTACAAAATCCAAAAGGAGAGGCAATTCCTAGCATGGTAAGTGTACCGGAAGGTGCACCTTTAACGGCACCAAATAAAGGGGGCACTGAATAATGGCCAAGCACCTGGCAATGAAAATTATGGAATATTTTATATAAAACTAACAGCTACTTTGGACGGTAATCATAAATTTGTTTTACCGATTCTGTCTGCCGTGTAATAAAATTGACCTGCCAAAAAATGACCATCCAGATTTTAACCATGATTTGATGAACTGATAAACTTAGCAACAAAGACAGAGCGCCATGTTTAACACCTAGAGAAACAAAATGAAAAGAAGACACAGATAAGGGTAAATAGACTTTATTTTCAAAGCATGTTACAGTATTGAAAATGTCTTTTTATTTCACCTCTTACCCCAGGCAACTAGTCACTTTAATGCAACTTTAGAAAACAAAAAAATCTCCCTCTATGTACATTCATTCACATTTGTGAACAAGCAAAAGATATCACATTTGTTTACTGTACATATAAACATATGCTAAAGTGGCCAGAGACTTTTTACAATGTTAAATACAAACACACCTGTGAAATGTAGAGGTGGTTCATATTATTACCACTACGAAGATGACCTATGTATGACGTACAGTGAAAATGCATTCATATATGTTTCAGATGGATCAGGAAATAACGCCTTTTAGAAAATATTTCAAATTTGACAAACTGAATTCATTTGTGTGTGTGTTGTGTGGTCTGACAGCGTACTAACGGGACACCAAACAGAAAACAACCTTTCACAGACCCTTAACATGTTCCCCTAAACGTAGCTCAAACTGGCAACTTGATCAAAAACCATTTACCACCAAGTACACTTTTATGTAATAGTTTCAGAAAAGGGTAAAAGCCAACATACATACATTTCAAACTCACATTAGGCACACCTCAAACTACTTCTTAATTCTTCCATTTGAACTCACCAGCATGAAAGACATGCAAGACAGAATTAAAGACAGAAGAGAAGTAACCAGTATAACCATAAACTGCAAAACCAAGTTTATAAGGTAGACTTAAAACTTCAATTTCTGCTCCTTATCTACTACTGTGCGGGAGTGTTAACATGGAGTGCACAATACAGTCTTGTCAATGATAGTCGCTTCACAGAGCTTTGCAAACTTGTTAAAGCAGACACCACCTGGGCAAACATGGCCTTTGCAAACTGTTTTGGAGTAAACAAGAAAGCGTGTTTAACGGCATTTTGCGTGTGACATTTTATGTTTAAATTGCTCAGGAAGTTGAAAATCAAGTGTTCTTCTGGAACAAAATGTTAGTTTGTTGTTAAATCAATATTCTATATTTGCCTGCGAGTCATCTGTTGCTGCATCAGCAAACATCCATACACTCTCAAAGAGCTCAGCTTCAACATTTCTATCAAGTATAAAAAGTCTATATAACTGTTATTCTAATTCTCCTCATGCTACATGGGAAATGATACAATGTGCTTTATGTACAAGCAGAAAAACAAAAGTCAACACTTTGGTGTATGCTTGTGAAAGAAACCAAGAGATGAAATTGTTTGGGTCGTTAAAATGGCCTCCTTAAACTCATTTTGATAACATCATCGAAGGATGAATAGTAGGACATTTCTGAGAGCCGCAATCATTTTTTTTTTTTCCTCCAACAGATGGTGCTCTTGCTCCTCAGGTCCCATGAACAGCTGACTTACATTACATTCTTTTTTAACTAACCACAGATGTGTCTAACTTAGCCAAGTTGAGAACCAATTCCACTTCTCTACAGACCTTCATTTCAACAAATGATGAACACCAACTGTGGCTCAGCATTCCAACACTTAGCGAAGCCATATCGCACTTATTTTAATAACACGTGAATGAAAACTGGTCTACAGGTGTACAAAATGGCCAGTCCGTTGCTCATCAGGAGTGAACAGCAGTGTTTCATAATATTAAAGATGATTCCAAAACCTTCCCTGACATGGTGCAGACAATATAATGGTTTGGTCTCGCTTTGTACAGCATGTCTTGGGTCGATGTCACAGTGAACCAAGCCCTCAACACAGCTGACCTACCACCTGAACTACGACCAAATTTCCTGTCTACCACAATGAACATGGAATGTTCAAATTACAGTGAGATGCAAGCTTGTCCCCAGTTACAACTTTTGACAAAAACCAAAATGTCAAAATAAACATGAAACATACATTGCAGTGAAAAATATCCCTCAAGTCAAAAGATTGCTCAGTACAGCACAACTATTTAACTTAAGGGAGAGGTTAGATGTAAACACAAGATGCTCTCCTATAGCTCCATGTTTCTACCTTTAGTCTAGAAAGCCAAAACACACAAGCCCTCACCAAACTACACAGCAGCGATTACTACATGGCTATTCCGGCGCACCACCCACGCTGGAGAAAATAAGGGCGAAAACAAGAGAGTCACAATGCAGAACGCAAGTTTTGGGGAGTTGTTTTTTTTTGCGTGGTGTGGCTCATATGACGTGGGAGTAAAGGACAGCACTGGCCTTTCCTTGTTGGCATTTCTTTTTCCCCCCCCCCATCTTGGTTCCTCAGCGAACAAAGCAGGCTTTGTATTGCTTTCAGTTCGGCATAAATTTGGTCGTTAGCTGGGCTGGCTTTCGAGGGTTTCACCCCATGAATGTGCATATGAGGAAGGCGTCTCTACCCAATCAGATTAGTGTTTGGGTCACCTGTCAGTCATATAGGTGATTACTATGTATTGGTTGTGACAGAGGTAATATTTCGCCTGTGCTGTACTGATAGTGAGTTCAGCTATAAGAAAAGCTGCTTGCGAATGCAATATGCTGATATCATGTTAATATCCTAGTTGAAATTAGAATAATTTAAATGTCTACAATAAATTTAGCAATATGGGCTTCACATTATAGCAGGTCTTAGGTCTCTACTTCACACTTTGAATGTGGTCCATTCAGTCTATAGAGATAAAGGACATGTAGCGGGGACCTGTAGGTACTGAAATGGGCAGACTCAGGTCTGGCCCTCGCCTACATACACCCCAAGAGAGCGCTCCGCAGGCATCGCGCGAGGTGCAGCGCAGCTTGGAAAGGAGGAAGAGCAGGAGGAAGACAAGATGAGGGGATAGGGGCTTTTATTTGGGTAAGTTCAGTGCAGCCGCCTCCGGTTTCATCTTGAAGTACTGGTTGAAACGCAGCACTGCGTATCTGAGCATAGAGGCACACAGAGAGAAGAGCAGAGTCAGCGATGAGATAAAAATGTACACGGCATGTTGGCTAGATGGATACCAGTGCAAAAATATCAGACTTAAACACACTGTGCACGAAGATGACACAAATCATATCAATCTGGAGGCTCTGCATTTTGTTCTTAAAAATATGAATGAATAACTTAAATCTGCTGGGCAGAGCTAAATAAAAATGACTCATGCTTCATTTTGAGGTGGACATACCCCAAGAAGTCAAAGTCGATGGTGGAGAACTTGGTCTGAATCAGAGCCCAGAGACCCCAGAAGAAATGAGATGCCTGGACACAGAAAACAAGAACAACACAGAGGATTAGCACGTACTCACTGTCTAAAAGTAAATGTCGTTAGTCCAAAACAGCTCACTCAAGCATGTCCAAAAGCCAGCAGACGCCCTGTGGCAACAACAATAAAATGGCTGACAAAGAAACACTTGCTTGAAATATTGCTCCGCTTGCCCATCCTCCACACTGCCCTCTTTTCCTCTTGACAGTAAACAAGGCAAAACATGACTCAGGGGACAGCGCTGGGCCTCGCAAGGGTTACCGGTTGTCACTAAAGACGCCTCCCATACAGTGGCGAGCACATGATCACAAACAGCCTTCTCACATATTGGGAGCAGGTCATAGCCAACGTCGCTGCGTACCACGTGTAATCCACATCACACTATAATCCATGTTTGCTGACCCACAACACACCTGGCAGCAGGCCTGGAAAATCCGATCAGAGCAAGCCCCCAGGACGCTAAGTTGCTGTGCTCTATAAGTGTTCACTGTAAAAGTTTTGAGTTTGAACTATTATTGGGGAAAGGGCATGGTAGAGCAGTTACGGAGATGGAATGACAAAGAGAGGCAGGAGCAAGACTTGTGTATGCCAAGGCTAACATAAGACTTGATTATAAACTACATTTTCCTTTCTCAAAATCATACGTGGCAACTGATGACAAGACTAGCAAAAATAACCAGAAGAACCCTTTAACCCATTATCATGCAGCCATATTAGGAATATAGGACAAACCAGAATACATCACCATCTTGGTCTTTAAAACTCAAGACTTGACCATAAAGACTGGCCAGCTGCAGATATGCTCCACTGTAATCTACAGGGTTCATACAGCTTTTCTAAGTCTTTTCAAGCACTTTCAAGGTACCTAAAATCACTTTTAGGTAACACCTTTTATAAATCACATCTAAATCGTTACTATAAATGCCCCGACTCTACTGTGGTTCACGTGCGATACAAATGCTTACCAGGGCAAATCGGTTGACCTGGACATAAAGAATCTCCACCTCGCTGTCAGTCACTTCACCACTCTGGCCTTTGTGCTCCTTATAGGCCTCCAGGTAGGAGCGGAGCCACTGCAGCTGAAAGGCTCGATCTGGGTAGTGACTATAATCCACCTCGTTCAGGCCTGCAGAACATAAACGCACAAGTCTGAACACTCATTCCCCACACAAACGCACATCTTTTTCTACACACACACACACACACACACCGAGCAGTAAACGTTCTACTTACCAGCAAACTCGTTGAAATGGTTCCCAATGTCGTAGGCTTGGTAATTGTACCCAGAATACTCGTAGTCAATGAACTTTACATTGCCTGGAAAGAGAAGCAGCATTGTTTAGACAAAGACATGGGAAGCAGGCATAAAATGATTATGTTGTGTTTTCCCTTTGATTACTCTGAATGTCAAGGCTTTTTTTTTGTTTTTATTTCATTTCATATTGTAACATTACACCTCTCTGACTGGACTGGCTGGCTAGTTAGACGATTGTTGGGCAAGGAGTAAGAGCTTGCATTTTGAGTAAATTTGAATGTAGAGGGAGCACAGAAAATGACATAAAAAAGGGGAATTAAGAGACACATTTAAGACTTGCTTTTAAGTAAGTGCTGACAAACACTTGCTACACATGCACTATAATGCCGTTTAGGACAAATCCAATCATGCTGTAAAGACTCAGGGTCAAACGTCAGAGTCAACATACAGACATATAGAGAATAAAAGCTTGGCAATTAAATGTGGGAACTTTAAGGGCTTTGATGTTGTCTCTGCCATTTTAATTAGGTATACCTACGAACTGCAAGGGAAGCAATCCAAAAGAGAACATATAGATAGCCTGAGCATCTTCATGGGGGCTGAATCGCCACTGATATTTTAGTAAAACAGATTACATGTATCAGTAACTGAGTTACAAGCCTTCTTCTACAAAAGCCAGGATTCATTAGCAGAGATGAACACGTGCAAATCGTAATGCAACATATGGAACATGTACAAACATAGAGGGGGGAGGGAAAAAAAAAAAGGAGGGGCATCTGGCTTTTCAATAGGATGTTTTGGATACATGCACAGAATAAAAGAAATGTGGCTAAATATCAAACTGGTGTTTTGAAGAGATGGGGTGGAGAGAAAAAAAAAAAAAGAGATAAATGGAAAAGAAAGCAGATAGACAAAGTGAGGAAGACGGCAAAACACAAAGAGACACTAAAAGTGGTCTGTAGAAAAGTATAGTGAGCTGCAAAAGCAAATGTATACAGCAACACATGGTTTTGATACATGCTCTCTGCTGCGGAGAGCCAACTCTTAGATACACACTAAACCTTATGGACATGCCAATTTCAAACATTTTTATAGTCTCGTGATGTTTATGAGCGGTCTCGTATATCTTGAAGTCAACCCACAGTCAGGGTTCTAGACTACCGGCTTGAGTTTGTCAAATACATTCTCTGCATCTACATCTGAAAAAGGCGTCTCTTTTACTGCCCATGAAATATGGGTGAAAAAGGGCAGAACATTACAGCCAATTGTCAGCATGTAAATTTTAAATCCGATGTTCGACCACGATGACGAAGGCCTTAAAGAATGTGTTGCTGTCTGACTGCACGTGTATGCCACTGAAAATCTGAGGTGTCTGCATTAACAATGAACAAAGAGGGAGGCATTCGGTCATGAAGTGGTTGATCTCAAAATACAAACCCTTACTTACAAGCCTGGTTATTACAAAGACAATAAACATTGTGGTTTTGTTAAACTGAATTTTAGAAGAATAATACATTTGACTAAATGTCTGTACTCCTAAATCTTTGGTTTTGTTTTGGCATTGGCTAATTTCTTTGCCTTAACATGGAGCATTAGTTTTTGAGGTGGTGCTGGACTACAGAGAAAGACACTTTGAGGTGGGTTACCAGCCGGCGTGTAGGTCCTAGCGGGACACAACTGAACACCTCCGGGCAGTGGCTATAGCCCCCCTGTGCAGCAGATGAAAAGGTTGGGGCAAACACATCTTTCACACATGCTCACTCTCACACTGACATATTTTGTCTTTTATCCATTCTTGCTCCCAAGGACAATATCGAAACATCAGGCCCTGCTGCCAAACTCCAATTCCTCGTCTCCCCCACCCCCCACATGCAACCTCACTTCCCCTTCTCACGCCACTCCCCTCCAATGCTCCCTTCCCATTGGTCCCGCTGTGAACCCAACAGCGTGACACCTCTGCTGCTTCTGCAAGGGACAGAATCTGTAAGAGGCTTCCTGTTGGCTGCTGAGCTGCAGAGTTTGTGGCCCTTGGGGCTGTGTGAAATGTGTGCAAATGTTTTTCTTTCCTTTTTGCAAACATCTGAATTAACTGAGGGGGGCAGGGGAAACCACCCGGGTTGAAGACAAGAGGGAGAAAGAAAAAAGAGACAAAAAGAGAGAAGAAAAGTAATACAGCGCTTGTTGAGCATAACTTTCAAACTTAACATTATTGTTGGAGAACTGAAAGTGACTTGAGCTTCCACTGCTTCTGTTAGTGGTTTTATCAGCACAGGAAGTGGTGGGTTTGCTGTCGCGTTTGGCAGACAAGTGGTTTCAAGTCAGCAACTAGAGCCCAGCAGAAGTGACAGGAAGCAGCGAGGCAGCCGTTTTCATGCCTACTGTTTTTCAATTCAACAGGGTGATATTGGGACTGAGTTTAGTCCAACGACGAGTTAGACAGCTCGAGTGGGTGCGGTCAAAAATATAATAATTATGGCCTGGAGCTGAAATCCCTGGGCTCTATATTGTGGTGTTCATTCCTTTGTGGTTGTCATTTGTAGGTGTGGCCTAGTTGTGTTTGCATTGTTAAGACATAGGCAATTAAGTAACGGGATAATGCCTTTCTATTCTGGCTTTTAACCAATGATACTTCCAAACAGAAGTACTGATAACCTCAGCCTTACTTACTGAAGCCTGAAACATGATTCTGCAAGTCTGAAAATATGCATGGCTGTTGTGTAAGGACTCTTACAAGAGACCTATGGTACACATTAGCTTTATACTAGCATGTGCGCTCTGGGCAATGTTGCATTTGTAAGAATCATAAGAATTTATGAGAGTTCCACGCTGGGTGTCGGCCAAATCCCAGAGATACTGGATAACTTTCCCTGCTGAACCAAGCAGCACTTGTTTGATAGAAACAGAGATTCAAATGAGACTCAGGTGTGCACACGGTTAACCAGAAACTCTCTATGTGCAAAAGGTATTTCTCTGGTTTTTGCAGAAGCATGTTTCAGCTGTAAAGGCCTAAGCTGATGATATTCTGTATTACTTTTCATGTCAACAAAAAGACCAAAACCAAGAATGTGGTTGTCTGTCTCTCACTTACATTACAACTTCCCCAACGTGTCTTTCGCTTTCAGCACTTTTTTTAACAGGCGATGGCTTGAATGTACTTTTTTTTTTTTAAAGGGTCAGTAGTTTCCTAAAACAGCTGGGAACTGTATTTATCTTTAGCAAATGTTACTGAAACAGCAGTAAACAGTGAATTTATTATTTTCAGCTGCAGATTAACACACATTTGGTGCACTAGTGAGTATTTATAACAGCAGGACAGTGTATGTGGTATTGACTCAAAACAAAATACATTGCGAGGGCCTATCATAATGTAATTGAACATCGGACCCAGTGAAATAGTGTAGCTCACTGTTGTGTTTTTAATAGTTCATGCACAACAATAGAGAGCTATAGAATGGAGGAATAAGCTAAATGTAGGGTTTTGGCTAAACTGGCAATACTTGTTAGTCTGATCATTTCATTGTTGGTTTTGAACTGGTTTTGATTTGTTGACAATAAGAAAAACAAAAATATCATCAGACCTATCCTTTCACATATAGTGTCTGACCAGTGATCTATATTGATGCTATGAAATGGAAATTGCAGAATAAGGAGCAGCGAGGGAAAGTAGCGTTGCTTTTTATGCATTTGGCTGGCGCTCAGAGTGACTTAGAGCATGTGCAAACCATAACAACATTTGTGTAATAACCAGCATCGTAATTAGCATGGCTACTGTAAGAGGGACAACTGGTGGACGAGTAGCATTGGAGGGTAATGGGTAGGTACGTGGCTCCTACTGCTGCCATGAACTCATCCCGATTAGCCTGAGCAGTGGGCAGACTACGCGAGGGCCCTCAGAGCCGACTGTGTGCGGTTTGTCTCTCTCCATTGCCTCCCCAGGGCAGGGCGGCGCAGGGCAGCCACAACCTCGGCTGTCATTCCTAGGGGAGAAAGGCTAGACACAAGGAGCTGTGAGAAGGGCCCCGCCCCTCATCGCGAACCGACGAGGGGGCTGACAGCTCTTAAACACCCCCACCCCACCTCCCACATACATTAAAAAAACCCTGTACTTTCTCCACCCCCTTGCTTATTCTTTCTCACCCGTTTACCCCGCCATTCCTCTGCTACAAAGACAATCACTAGAACAGTTTCACTGACTGGTACAGTCTCATTGACCGATATAATTAAAGTCGCTCAGTGCAAAAGTAAGCTAATAAGTTTGCCTGAGGACAGGTTGCTTGACATTTATACCATCAAAAAAAAACAGCAACATTGCTAAAGCACCAAAAACAAGTGCTGTCAACAAAATGTGGTATGATGTAATGGCATTGTTTGTTCAGACTGATAACAGTGCTTTACGTTCTACGATTTCATCACAGAATTAGAACGACAGATCCAACTACATTTCGTAAAAAGAATGAAATCCAAATTAGAAACAGCTTCATTTTGCACTTCTGAACAAGGCCAATATTACAGAGGGCCTCCGAGGATTTCAATTTGAAACCAGGAAGACTAAAATCCGTGACAGATGACTTGCTATAATAAATACTCAGCAAATTTATTGGAGGCAGATGCATGGCTTTGTCCCCCCCGCCAACCTCAACCATCAATCAACACACCCCATTAATTTAGTGTTCTGTGTGCCCTATTTCAAATGAGGATTCCATCCAGAGCATCCAAATAGCAGGATCGTCTTTTCTGACCGTTCTAATTCTACGCCTGCAGCCCCAATGCAAACACTGACAATGAGTGAAGCATGTGACTAGCGTTGAGGAAGTGCAGGTAATGCAATCCTACCTGAGCGCAGAGGACCAATGCAGTTCACACTACAACACAATTCAGTCACACAGTAATGTCTATGACTACACTTGTGCAGTTTATACTCACCTGCCTCCTGGTTATAAATGATGTTTTTGCAAAGCAGGTCGTTGTGGCAGAGAACTACAGGGGAGCCCAGCACCGACAAGCTCTGCTGGAGCCACAACAGCTCTTCTCGGAGGCACTGTGGGCTGGGCACTTCCATGCTCAACCTGGAGGGGTCAGAGTCAAAGAGGGTGAATACCAAAAGAGGTAGGAGCATTAACAGTATCGCTAGATGGAGGTAAAGTCAGTACAGGGAACCTGAAAGTAGACTAACAAATAGAGGTGAAATAGGAACAGAAAATAAAAAGCATGACAAGGGAAGAGGGGACACACAAATAATGTATTCTCATTATTACAGTTAGGCATTGCGCAATGCAATTTATGTGGCAAATATAAACGCAAAAGAAGAAGCGATTCATTCATAATTGCACAATCTCAGCTGGATGAATCCACAACAAAGAAACCACATGATCTGGGGGTACAGAGCCGGTTTATGTTAAATGTAGTCCATTTAATTGCAAATACACATACAACACATTTCTGGAAATAATGATGAGCTCAATTAAAAGAATTTGAAAAGGTCAACTGAAAGCTCCAGATTTTAATACTAGAATAAAAACATTTTGTGGCTTTACTCAAGTCCCTGCCTGTTAGATTAGTTTATGGGTGCATATTATACAGCAGTTTCCACCATCATTAACACAAAATGCTCATACATAGTGCTACTAACATACATAGATTTTCCCCATTTTCTAGAAAATGCCTTTATTAACAAAAAAAGGACTAAAACATGAGAAAACACCCACATAAATAAGCCAATTACCTTTCTCTTCCTGCTTGGTTTGGTTTAGTTTGTCAGACTATACTATGCTAACATTCCGTTGTACCAGACAATTACCACAACGCTAACCGTCATCTGTAGGGCAGGATCAGGAGACAATGAGGTGACTTAAACATTGCGTAACACAAAATGAAGAGAGCCGGCTTAAATCCATGCAGTCGTAAGTGCTCCACCTATTCAATTGTTTTCACGTGAACCCTTGAGATATTGCGAGTGTCGCAGCCTTTGCGAAGAATTTACGTGCCTTTCTCATGCCATGTTAATATTTACGTGGTCTCCATGGAAATCAACAGCCTGCAAAGTCAATGTTTGTTTTCAATTCGTTTTAGATTTCAACATACATGAAGGTAGCCATTAAAATGCGGTTTCCAAACAATCAAGGCTTACTGGTGCCAAAGTGCCGAAAGCATTTCAGAGAACAAGGATGATGATAACTCAGTTTACCTTTGATGTAGCACACCTAATGCAAACTGAAGAGACCTTATGTAACCTACATATTTGCATGAAGACAAGATAGTCCAGTAATAGATGCGCTCAAAATCATGCAAGACTAGAAGAAGAAAATAAGTTTGCCAGGGTTAGTGCTACAAGTGTAATACTAATTATATTAATATAATATTGTTTTGTTTGTTTTGGGATAAATGAACCTTTTCCATATTTTTAAAAAAGGTGCTACCCTTTTATGATTCATGCTGTTTAGAAGGAATTCACTGTGTTGTGGTATCTCTCAGGAATACCATCGCTGTCAAGTTAAGTTACACCTGCTGAGATTAGGAAAGTTCCTCAGATACGCAAGACATGTACTCCTTATAATGAATACTCTCGGGTTGTGCCATTTGGATCATTTGTGATAAGAGAGTCACTGGTGAGAGTTAAATGGGCGCTGTTCCACGTGGAGATAACTGACAACACAAATATAAATTCAATACCAATTAATGTAATTAGGCTGTTTTTTTACTATTCAGCCTTCTTAAACATCTAAAAATTAAATATTTATGATACAAGTTCCTCCCATCTGTTTATTACAGGGCTTACTTTTACTTTGCACTTCATGTCCACTTAAATGCAGAAGAGGGTTAGCAATAAAATATGACAATATTAATCTCACAATGTCCTTCAAGTTACTTTACATGTTCAAGCAGTGTACTGATTTCAACGGGTTTCTCCTTGCTTTGTTTTTTAGATCGTCATTTAGGTTAGGCTTTAAAATTGCCTAAGTGGTGAATATTATCCCATCTCTATTGGTCTTAATATAGGCTGCTTAAAAGTTGCATGTAACCTGGAACTGAATTGGGCTTTCAAAATTTCATTAATGTATCTAAGCATTTAACAGTCGCTCAGCCATGTCTAAGTGATTTCAGTAGCTATAATCTTCTATATAGTCTCACCTGGCATTCTGTTCAGGGTCCTTTAAGTACTTGGGGATGAGAGCAAAGTACTTGCCCATCTTCAGCCACAGGTCAGACTGAGGCACCCAGCCATTGTGGGCATGGATGTCATGGTACTTGGCCAGCTGCTTGGCAATGAGCCTGCAAGGTAGAAGAGACAGAAAAACGGGAGGATTTGAATTAGCAGCAATATGCGACTGGGCTCCAGTCCAGTAATTTGGTTGTGAAGGAAAAAAGAAATGAAAAGGCATACATACTGAACAAAAAAAAACATGGGACAAGATTCAGGTTACACAAACAAATGTTTAAAAATGGTATAATACACTTAGAGCTAACAACAATGTTTTAATGTAGCTTATTTTGCTTAATTCATTGTCCATTATAAAATTATAAAACAACAAATGGCTAAATTTATGGCTCAAGCTCAACTTGAGCATGTAAAAAGTATCACTAGCTTTCGAATCAGTACATACAGTAACTACTTTGGTGAAACTACAAGAGAGTTTTATTAGTTCTGTATAAAAATCAGTGGACTTTATAATTTCCAACAGGTTGCGGTTTTTGAAAGATTCACCTCAGTTGGACATACATTTTAGTGAAACGTTTAAGGAAATGGATATGGTGGCTGGATGGTTGGGAAGAAAATGAAACAGAACTGGCCCTTCAGGTTTGGTCACCTAATATAATGTATGCAAATAAATGCAGCAAAAGACATTTCAATGGTTAATGTATGAGTGAAGTTGAGCGCGACAGGCCTCGGGATGGTAGGCGTTGACCGATGACAAACCGAACTCTTAAGAATTTGTGAACACACAAAAGCATTTCTTCGAGAGGGTGGGGTTTACCTGTAAACAGACAGGCTGCGAATGTGCTCAGGCTCCAGGGCAGCTCCTTGCAGAAACTCATAACACAGGCCATTGTTGAAGGTACAGTATAGGCATGGGGCACAGCGGTGTGCGTGTAGTACCCTGAAACTTTTCACCTCATTTTCACGGTCAACCAGCAGTTCAGTTTTGTTGCCATAAATACGGACCAGAACGACATCCTGCATGACTGCGCCCACATAGCAGCCCAGCAGCTTATTGGTTATCCCGTCTGTGAAAAACTGTGGAGACAAATGGAAGGAAAGGGTGGAGAATGGGTCAATCCGTGAAAAATCTTAATTTGCCCTATGCTTGAACAATTTAGCTTGACAAGTTAATACGACAGTGGGGCATCATCCACATTATATTATGCAAGTGTTGCGCCTGCAAACCTACATTGTTTTTGCATGTTACATAAGTTCTGGGAGAAGTCGTCACGATCTGGGGGAATGAATGTGAGCCATGGAAATTAGAGGTTGCCTAAGTTGATTTAAGCAGATCTGTGTCTGACGTGAAGCACGGCAACATATTTGGGGAGGGGTGGGAGGGTGTGACAACATGACAGCCCGAATTGTTCACTCTATAAGGGACTGGTTGAGAGAAACAGGACGGACAGGAATTTTATTTTGCATGAGAAAGGCATTTGCTGAGTTTCCACATTGTCCCCATTGATGAATATAGTCAAGGGTGGTGGCAGCATGTGATCTGCTCCCATCCTCGCTGTGTTTACCAAGTGGAGCCACACCCCCAGTTTGTTTCTGCAAAAAGGAAAATTATTCTGGGAATGTGCCCAGGCTTTAATGTTGAGCCAAAAATGTGCTCAGCATTAAAGCCCGGGCAGTCACGCTTCTCTGGGATAATGTAGTGCCACGTTAGGGGATAATGTTCCCCGTTATTTTAAAAAGCAGCCCTGCGTGAAGGCAAGAAGTAGTTCCGCACGGCACTCACGGGATCACATGAGATCACGTATGCAAAGAGCACATGCAAAACAGTCTTTGTCATCCGTGTTTCTTCCAGAGGTTCACGGGAACGGTGTCGAGATGCTTACTCATATGCAGCCGAAACACAGTGGCGTCTCATCCTCGCCGCCAAGCTCAGAAATTCCGAACACTCGTCCCAACTGGGCGCAACGTGACGATCATCTGGGGCTAAACTGGCAGACGCACCTCTCATCTGTCTGCATGCAACCGCCTCCCGAGAAACACCGCCGCTTCCATCTTCACTTACGCCCGCCCCCCAGCCGCGGGGCGGTGAGGTGGGAGGGGGGGGGGGGGGTCGGCGGGGTGGGGGGGGGTGGGGGGGGG
>JAVQJF010129935.1:0-32989 GCA_036023855.1 Gadopsis marmoratus
CCCCCCCCCCCCCCCCCCCCCCCCCCCCCAGCGGCCGCCCCACAGAGGGTGGGAGCAGAGTGGCCCTAGAAACTGGAAGCAGCCCTCAGTTAACAAGAAGTGCTCTGTGGAGCAGGCCGACTTTCCAGCCAACCAAATCTAAGTGGGCCTTTTGTCGCTTACTTAAAATAGGCACACAGTTACTGGGAGGAGGCACGCAGACATTCACACACACGGGTCATTCACAGAAACACATGTACATGTGTTTTTACAAAGTCTCTTCTTGTGACCCTGTTGCCGTCTGTGTCAGACAGGTGACTGAAACCAGTTTGGCATGCCTGAACTTTGTCATGCGTTTGACTGGGTAAGAACTAAAAGAAGCATTTCAGGGTTTGTCTGTTGCCTGGCTGGCCACACTTCAGTCCTTCCATCCACCCCACTGCCAAAGTGCTCCTGCAGGTGCAAATTACTGACAGCTGAGAGTGATCCATGCACTGGGACATTATAAATAGACTTAACAGGTAATAAAATGTTTAAACAGCCACAGCCAGCCCTGGGCCTCTAGGCCAGCCAACGACAGAGCTTTTAACTAGAACTATAAAAACATAACTGCCACGCAAAGCACTGCACTCACACACCGCCAGACTAGACTTGTCTGTGCAGACCACCTTTGTACCGGCCACGAACACTGATTTGTGCAGTTCTGTGTTTGACATATTACCAACTAATAAAATCACCTGTGAAAAGAAAGAAACTATTCGGTGCTGAGAAGGAACCCACAATGTCAAACAAGATTTTATCAACTATCTGTTTTCATACTTGCGTGGTCACAGGTTGTACGGAAATTCACGTTAAGTTCTCAGCTTAATTCAAAAGCCATACAGACATAAACCTCCACACTATCACGGCTATTATAACACTGTGTTGTATTCTGTATCCAACAAAGTCCTATGGACACCTTTCACAGAATTGCAACATTAAAACAAAGTCATACTAATCTCTGACACGGTCGTTTGCAAGCTCAAAAAGCAGAAGCTGCCTGCTTCACTGTACATAACAGCAGCAATGCAATACTAAAAACAGCATTTTCTTTTTCAAATTAAACAAATATTCCCGCACTCTTGTGAGCACCAACAGCATTTAAAAGTCAAAAATGAAGAAGCTAACTACCTGGAGCTGTTTGACTTTCACTCCCTTCACTGGTCACCAGAGCCTCAATGATCTTGATGTGAGCATCCAAGTTGGGTTCACAACTGCAGGTGGGAAGAAAAAAATGTTAATGTGTTTCACAGCCCAGGTAATAGTCTCTGCTGCTCTTGTGCTGCTTTAAATCTGACGGTAATTCAGGCTTAGCTACTAGACAGACTGCGCTCCGACAGTGTGTGGGCTGTCCTGACTGCGAGTGTCTGCAAGAGTGCATGTTTGAGTGTCTGTGTGTCTCAGTGTTGCATTACTGATCCTGCACACTTTCTGTCTGTCTGCTGCCAGAGCGTCTACCTTTGACAGAGTATGTAGCAGCGAGGCATGATGCCACCAGCTGCTCTGACACCCACCTGGTGGCCTGCTGTCTGAAAAACACAGGGCTGAAGATCTCACCCAGTGCTCTGGCACTGAGCAGGTTCTTGGAGCTGTTTTGGCACACTCTAGCGAAATGCCTTAGCAGACAGTGGAGAGTTAGCCAGTATTGGGGAGGCAAGCTCGGGGTGCTGGCAATGCGACGTAGCAGCTGGGAACAGTCCTCAGGATTCGGCACCTCTGTTGAAACAGATGAGAAAGGCCGAGAGGTCAGAGAGACAAATGTGAAAAAAACGGAACCTGTGTTAAAGCCTTCCTCAGTCAAAGAGGAGCATAAAATGAAAGATGTTTCTTTAAGCAATGCAGAGATGGGGGGGAAGCATCATGTGCAGTTAGGTTTGGAAACCGCAGAGATTGTGTGGTTGACAATGAGTGTAAGGTACACTGGCAGGTGATTGGCTGCTTAGAGATGCTAGAGATAAACCTTCAGGCTTGTTTTAGTTCCTATTAACCACAGATATCCTGTTTCTGGCCATGTGACAGCAAGAGAATGCAGCGCTACAGAACAGTGTGTGAATTTTGTCTGAGAATTTTGTCAGTAAGAGCAGGAGGTAATAGAAAGTGACAAAATGCACAGATTAAACATAAAATTGAACTACTGCATATGTTTCTAAGTCGTGTACTATTATAAAAGTCTTGAACTTTTATAAAACGTCTTCTTTGGGGGTAAAGGGGCGCTGATGAGGTCTTGTGGTTTTCTGTTCAAAGTACTGAATGTTCATGACGTGGGTGCATTACGTCAGCACTTGTAACACTTGAACACTGAATCTGTCCCTGGGTCGTCTGCTCTCACCTTTGGCAGTGTGGACCATCTGAGCATATATTGCAGTGGGGATGATGGGCTGGGGAAGATCCTGCAGGTACCTGCGCAGACCATCACACAGGACCGGAAGCTCCAACTGATCCAGGTCTGGTGCGGGAGGATCTGAAGTGCAAAACAACACGGAGAGGCAAGCTTAAATACTCCTTCGTGCATTGTGAAATCCTAAATTACAGGCTCGTGTACAATCTGCAGAACTCTACCATGCACACGTAGACGCAACCAAGGATGCAATATAGGCTTCACAGCTCATGGTACTTTCTGTTCTTTTGAACATACTGTATAAGCACATATGCAAATGTTTTTCAGTCACCTCACATTTTCCTCTGTCACCACCACTTGCGTCAGTCTTTTTTTTTTTTTTGTCTATTTGAGACTTCCTCTTTTCTGAATTTGTCTCCCTCACTCATCACACACATTGGAAACATGCAGGCTTCATCAAGGCTGCTAAATACAAAAAGCTACTTACCACAATCAAAATACTGCCTGACTTCAAGTCCACCACCAGCAGTAAATGTTCGATATAAAGTGGGGTTATCCAGACCTGTAGTAATCAGTGAGACACAAATCATTATGTTTATTGACTGACAAAACTTAAACCATTTAGTGTCAGAAAAAAAACTAAACAACAGTTAGTGCTTACAGGCAAATTACAAATCCAAGTGCAGTCAAGGTGAGAGACTTTGCTCACTTCACTCACCTTTCCTCTCAATAGCTTCCAGCAGTCTGGCCAGCATGGGTGGCGTGGTCTCTGGAAGGGAGAACTGCTCCATCAGGTCCAGCAGACAGAAGCCTGGAGGAGATAACAACACAGATTGTCACCAAGGTGATATTTAAAAGAAGTAAAATGTGCTTCCACCCGATTCTTCACTGGGTCAATGCTTTTTCTGACACATGATGAATATTTTACCAACCTGCCCTGTGTGAATGTCCTGAAAACCTCTACAACGCCATCGAAGTACCACAAACGCATGCCGATGAAAGTGCCAGTGAAACACGGGATCAGTGTAAATCCAATGAATATGACAGCAAGTTATCTGCAGTCATAACAGCCTCTCCAGTCTGATCAGCTGTCAGAAGTTAGGGCTGCAATTTATTATTTAATATCATTACAGATGCATTCATATAGATGGTTTTTCTTTTTGCTTTTATTCATTTATTGCACTGTGCCTGTTAAGCACTTTGTAAAGTTGCCGTTGAAACGTTTCATATGAAGTTTACTATTATTTTCTAGATTATTCAATTCATTATTTTCTCTATAAAATATCCATAAACAGTGACAAACTATTTCCTAAAGCTCAAGGTGATGTCATCAAATTGCTTGTTTTGATAACCAACCTTCCAAAACCTAAAGAGCCTGGTTTATTATCACATAAGACAAAGACAGTCAAGACGCCAAAACCATTCAATGTTTGGTATTTTGACTTGAAAAGGATGAATAATTATCAAAATAATAATGTATGACTTTCACAATATATTTGAAAGCATTTATTTGATGGATGATGCAAGAATAGCAATGCAACCAATGCAAGAGGAAATACTGTTCTTGTCACCAAGCCTAAGAACAAATTTTCTCACAAGTGCAAAATGTACACGTTCAATAGAGACAGTACAGACGTGGCGACATAATCTTGACGAAGAATCTGCCGTCTCATCCTTCTGGCTGTTTTGAAAACACCGTGGCTCTAAGGCGATTTCACTTGGCCCATTTCTTTATTTTGTACACAATCTGGCTAAGTTCCATGACATATCAGCAAAGTCTACAGAAAGCAAACGTGTCCCACACAGAAACGAAACTGTCTGCTAGTCATCAGAAGGTGTGATGAATGTTCATGTGACATTAAATGGCAGGGGCTGCGATTCATCTGAACCCAGAAAACGTTGATTGGGGGCATGACTTACAAACCAGCTCAGAACTTCAAAAAGGAAGCAGGTACGAGACCAAAGGAGTGCCTTCAAAAGTAAAAAAAATATGTTTTTACAACAGCTTGATTCAAGAACAGGAGGTGCTGAGCACTGAATTTGGGGTTTGGTGGACCAAGGAACTAAGCCTGGAACTTTGCATCCAGGTGTGGACATGAAAGGATGAAGGGGGTTGGCAAAGATTTTATTTGGATTTGCAAAGGCGTATTTTGAAAAGGCACTTTTCTGAAAGGCTCAACTGTTCCAACACCCAGTCTGCAGTGTCAAAATGCTGAAAGAAACTATGAATGGAACCCTGTCTAGTGAGCATATTTCTTTCTTTCTTTCTACCTTTAACAAATTATTACTATTTTTGAATCAGGCATTAAAGCGGGCAACTACTGGTAACCCATTGTACCCCTCTTCCACCAAAGAGGGTTCAATCGGACAAATAATGAACCACTTCATCCAAATCCACATCCTCTTTGGGCGGTGGAGCACACAGGCTGCCATGTTGCGTGTGAAGGAGCTGGCTTTCCAAAGTCTCCCTAACCACACAACACACAGAACTCCATGTAGGACAACTGGTCATCTGGAAGACATTATTGGAAATGCAAAGCCTAAGGAGGGGGTGGGGGCTTTCTCAGAAGCAGTGAACTCTGAGATGGAACACTAGAGTTTCCCTAAATAGAGATCGAGACACGGAGCGCTGCCATTGCACACCTTGGAAGTGTAACCTTTCTCCCAGACAAGATATCTAACACGGCTGCCATTCTACAGCCAACCTTTTTCTGAGAAACTCAATTCACAACCTGTTAAAAGTTAAATTTAAACCCTCCAACCAACCCAACCAATTTTCACATCTAAGAAAATTGCCTGAACGCAATATCCCTCGATAGGCTAGTTTTATTTAAGATAACATTTGACGAACAATAAGACTATAAGATGTTTTAAATGTATAATTTTCTCCAGTAGTTTGGTGATAACACCTATAACAACAAAGTGACCCAAAGGTTTGTGTTTATTTACTCCCATCTGTGGCTGACCCATGAGTGACACGGGACAGGCTGGAGATAGAGTTGCTTCTTGGTACTGTCAACGATGTGATAGTTTCGGCACCGATGGAATTGTATCGAGTAGCAGGCAAAATATGGCAGAAATGTTTCGAGCCATCAGTGATGATTTCTGAGATGCCTCGGCCCGGGATCAAACGGTCAATGTGACCCTACTGCCCACAGCTTATATCCATGGAAACACTTATAAATAAACATTTAAAAAAGATTATTTTACCACATCTTTCGTAACTGTCTGCAAACGGCAAACAGCTTTTTAGGAGAGAAAAAAAATCCAAGCATTTTCAAAGTACCTAATCCAAGTATTTCCAGTTACAATAAATACCAGGAGACAACAAATGAATATGATGATAGGACTGTTTAGATAGTGATAGTGTTAAAAATAATAACTTTCTCAAGGAATATATTCATATCCGAGCACATTCCTAACCTTGAAAACGGTCAAAAGTTAAGCATTATCCAAACTTGCACGAACCCTGATGAAAGTATCTTCTGCAAACCTGTGTAAAGCTGAAACTCTTGTTCCAAAAAAATGACGATACCTCTATAACACCAGTCAGCATAATCATATGCTGTGCAATCCTCTTTGCATTACTGCACTGTTGCTACAGCATTGCCGTTGTCTTACTCTGTTTAGAACAGCTGAAGGGGCTACACACATCATGAGACTCAACGGAAGTTGGTTTCTGTGGCAACGTGGGAAAGGAGAGTAAGGAGACAGGGGCCCCTTGGACATGTCGCTGCAAGCCTGCATGTTTGGCAGACCGTCTCATGATATCCCAAAATGCCTCTGCCAGTCAGTAGTCAGTTAGTGAACCGCAGGTTGAGGAAGTCGATGCAGCTGCCACTGGTGCTGCTGTGGTGTGTGTGGGGGGGGGAAATCTCCCCTGCTGAAATGGTATGTCTGAGCCGAACACACTGCAGACTGTGGACAGGACAGGGCTGGTGCACCGCGGACGCACTAAAGATAGCACACACTTTGAATAAATTTAGAGAGCCTACTCAAGTAACCAGCATTTTCAGGTTATACCAATTCTTCACGTCTGAAAAAAGGTCCAGTTGAGGCATGCCATTTAAAAACGGAAAGTACCACACCACATGTAGCAGCACATTATAAAGTACATTACACATTATAATACAAAAAAGGTATAAAAGTAGATTTTCAAAAATGATTCTGGACAGACAGAAAGTGCAGCTGATAAGCTAAAGCATCGTTCGGCTCTTCAACAACACAAAACCACCAAAATAAGACATTTTTCAGGATCATATTTCTAAGTGAGGCTCTAACATGCATTAACATGCTTGTGCTATAAGTCAATGACTGATGCAGCTTTGTAAATGAAAAAAGAAAAAAGGGCAGGCAATGTCTCCTCCTGCAGGGTGGAAGATGCAGTGCAAAAGCTAAGCAACAGCCAATAAGGAGACTGTTGCTACAGCCTGACAATTAACCCTATAAAAAGAGCAGGCTGTCAATAACTCACAAAACCTACACAGGTAACCACAGCTTTTCTCGTGTGCAAGTAACCAGGAATCTGTATTATATCCGGCCACATACCAACGCATATACAAAAAGCACTTGAAGGGCATTTTGCATTTTTGCTTTATATTTGTGTGTGAGCGCCATCATATGAGCCTCTTTGGTTAAAAAGAAAATTAAACTGTATAGAGAGACAAGAGGATGGAGCATACATGTAATGGCTGAAATATTGGATCCAATGCTGACATACAGTGTTCAGCATTGGCCACAACACTTTACAACCATTTACCACCTGCATCTTAGTTTGCTAGCTTTGCAGGCTGATTTTAATGAAAACGTTAACACCTTGGCCAACAAGTCTGATGTTCCTTTTAAAAATTGTAGAGATTTATAGATCTATACAAACTAGTCAAACTTCAAAGCACCCAAAAATAGTATCAGTCACACTGCAAAGTATTTCCACCACAAGTATATTTTGTATAGTTGCAGTGACGACATACTTTGATTTCCTGCATTTTCTTTAAAATGTTCATGTCAAACGTGGTTTTATTTGCAAGTACGAGTGCGTGTAAAGGTTTTGTGTATGTTATATACACTTTATGTAAACATTATGTAATGCCACACCTCCGCAGCACGAAGCTTACACACACTACCTAGCTACGCCAGCTAGTACACCTCATCTCCCCTCCATGTCTAATACATCACATATTTGAAATACCTCTTCTGTGCCCCTTGACTGAGGTTTTCACCAATTTCACCTCTGTGTTATTGCACTACTGCTTCAAGTCTGTCAGTCTGTCTCTGCCTTATTTCCTCTCTTAATCCTGCTAGCAGACATGCTCTGATTCAGAGTAAAGAAGATTTGCCACTTCAGACTCTGCACACAATCAAGTAATGGAATGGTTATGCTCACACGTCTTAGTACGTTCATACAGTTTTACATAATCCATATTTGGACATGTTAAACCATGTTTTTCTTTGTGGATTTACAGAGAAAGAATTGCAAGTAAAAGCTGAATCACTTAGTCAAATTAATCTGCAACTATTTACATTTTTCAAGCAAAAATGGCAAATGTAAGGATTTGCTCCTTTTTCTTTGTCTCATGTGACGTTAGCCAAATATCTTTGGGTTTTGGGCTGTTGGTCGAAACAATCAAGCGATTAAAAAACGACACATTGAGTTTTTAGGATATTTTTCACAGTTTTCTGACATTTAATTCCTTTTCACGCGTGTTTGCTAGGAATGTAAGAGAAGGACGAATCAGTGTTGTCATATAGTGTCATGTCTTAGGGAAACAAATATGAATATAATGAAAAGCTGGCCGATATTTAATAAACTCTCATCTGTGACACTTCTCCAATGTCGAAAGTATGACGAGCCAAAAATATCTTTAAATCCAGCTCGAGTCTGATGTTCACAGGCAGTGGACTTGCCGCGTGCCACCCTCCTCACCCCGACAAAATTACAAGCTAATATTAGGCAAATAAAATGAACAGATGTGACTAAACCTGAATTTAAAAATAGCCTCACGCCAGCAGCGTCTACACGGATATAACAATGTCAGTGCAAAACAGCAATCGCTGGGGTCCTGTTCAGTGTGCAACCATTTATTGTCCAGTTGCATTGTGCACCAAGTTACTGCAATCAGCACTTAGCACAATACTGATTCATCACAAAGCTACAAATCAGTCCACCATGCAGTCTGTGCGCACCCCTCCACCAAAGAAGTGCCAACACATTCCTGGCCCCAGCTGCCTTTCGTCCCACAGACAGGAACACCGCATCAGAGCAAACTACCACATTATAAAAACTTGTGCCACTGACACAGATGGATTTACTGATCTGTGAAGGTGAAATGCATACCACTCTGAAAGCAAAACTAAAGAGCTGCTACGTGCCCAGTTTAAAAGATAAGTCAATTCTTAGCAGGGACAAAATTGACAGTACTGAAACAAAGAGTGTTCAATGCAGCAGATGTCAGCCTGAGTACTAAAGAGGCCCAGAGAAGGAGAAGTACATTATCTCAATCTCCAGCTATGCAGCGTACTCTCCCTGCAACTTTATCCTTTGTATAGCCAGCTCAATTCCTTCCAGTAGCCCTTTTCAAAATGTCTATCTTTCGAATAGACATAGAACTACTTCAACACAGATGTCCCATATACTTATGCTAGGTACATTACTAGTCATAAAATCCACATTTACGTACTTAGTGGTGATGAAAAACTCGGTTTATTTACATAAAACAATCTGCTTTTGAAATGTCCTGCACTCATATTTAACACAGAGCGTTAATATTTGAAAATGGTGGTTGTTTTGTGAAATTAAAAGCTGTTAATCCAATGGATGGTGACATGAGAACGTAAGGATAATCCTCAGACGTGCAAAGAGGAGATGCCTGATGGCATCAAATATTTCCTTAAGCAAGACTGAGCATGTAGGCTGAACCTTGTGAGAGCATGTAGAGTAACAACCAGTTAGTCACACTTTTTTTAAAGAGCAATTTTATGCATACACACACACACCAGTGAACATTTAACTGCAGAGCCATCACCTAGATGGCTGCCATGATGACGCTATACTCCGAAACTGCTGGAAGTAGCTTGCTTTTTAGCACCATAAAGATTAGGACAATTTGTTCTTATTCAACAGGTATGCATTAGTAATGTTGAGAAATATAATGTATTACTTCAATGTTTTGAGGGAATTATACCTATTTGGGTCATTTTCCATTTTTGAATCTATTTCATATATCAGTATGACAAATATATAAAATGTTCTTAAGAGGGGGTAGCTGGAAGAATTTCCCTTTTTTTTTTTTTATCAATTCTGCATCTCTGTATGAAACCACATAAGCAAATGGGGCTAGAAGCTGAGGTTAGTGGGGCCTCGTCGTTCTATGGGATTCAATCTCCGAGTTCCTTTTGCTTAGCGGGCCCAGGCACACGTATATTCTCTCTCAACTGAGAGGCCCAGAAAAGGACTAACAATTTAATGTTTTTTTTAACAAAAAAAAAAAAAAAAGAAAAGAGGCCGAGAGCTGGAATGAGGCGGAACAGTTTCCCAGCCTAGCCCTCTTCTTTTTCGCTTACCCTCTCCACATCTGCTGCACTCATGTAAACCCCATGTGGCTCAGAGGAGAGGCCTCCATTCTCCACCTCTTTCCCCCCCTACCAGAGCTGACTCTAGGAACTATCAAAGCATTAAAAAAAAAAAAAAAAGCTGAGGAGTAGGAGGAAGGGAGCAAGATCCCCTGGTGGTGGGAAATAAATCACAAACACTCTGGGGGCAACAAGAGCCCTGCCTCCATCGCAGAGCCCTCAGCCCCTCTTCAAAGCCCCCTTGAGCATGCAGAGCCCAAGGCCCCCACCCTGTACCCCACGCCAGCATCAGCCCCTTTACCAAGCCCCCAGCTCCGCTCCAGTCCTGATCCTTTTGCACACCATCCCTTGCGCCGACCCTTTAGCAAGCACAGGGGCTCTCTCTCTCCCCTACCCACAACCTCAGGGCCCCTTCCCTCCCCCACAGTCCAGGACACAGAGACTTTTCTTCTCCCGGTGCTACATTCACACTCGCTCCAGGCTCAGCACTGCCACTCAACCACAACACAGCCATTCAACACATGCCCCCTTCATACAGCTCCTCGCTCACACTGCAAACCACAGCAAAGAATTTCACAATCGTGCCACAAAAGGGCAGAAACCAGAAACCTGGCAACTACAGCTGCTCTTTAGGTGAGCGGAAAGCTATAAGAGTACGTTCTTGCAAGCCGCAGTGCCTTTAAAAAGATGCAAGTTTTAATTGCAGCTCATAGCTGTGGCCTGAGAGGCAACACTGATTCAGATTTCAGAGGGTCATTTTTATAGGCAACCATCTTGAAATTCACAGAACTTTAACAAAATGGGATGCGTCAGTCTTCACAACAACAAATAAAATTAAAAAAATTAAATAACTACACTAAGGCAAAACTCTTGCTTAGGGATGCCACATAAAACAGAGTTAAGTGCAAAAGAAACGGCCGGAGCGGCGCATCACATGACCACGGAAAGCGCCACCCGTAGCAACAATAGGAAGGACGAGAGACAACGACAGCAAGGAGGTGAGGAGAGCTGCTGCAGGAGCCGAGATGTACAAGCAGTGGAGTTTTTATTTCATATTTGCCTTAGTAGATACAGGCACAAGTGAAATAGTTAAGACCACAGTGAAAAGCAACAAACGAGTAAACACTGTATTGCAGTACCAAACAGCTTTTTCTCTGGAAAGAAAATCTAATTAGGACAGTGGCGTGACGTGTCATAGGATGAGCGTCCCTGGCCACCTCTGGTGTGCGGTTGTACATAGAAAATAATAGGGGCTGGTGTGTTGATGGCTCGCAGTGGGCAGGCAGCGGTGTATTTGGTCTTTATCTTGTTCACATAAAGGAACATTCCGACTTTTGGTTTGCCATTTTACACAAAGTGAAATAAAAGATCGATTTCATGCCTTTGTGACTGCCACAGAGCTAGATCGCGCATTCAATCTAGCTTTGCACAAAAATGGGGCAACAGTGCTCACCTACTGTTATCAAAACGGCAAGAAACAGCTTCTAATAGTTCCAAAGATGTTCTATTTACACGCTGTATATTGTTTAATATATGAAATAGGTATGTCAAAATGAGGCTTCGCAATTTTAGGAGCCGTTGTGTTTTTGAGCTACAGCAGTGCAGCATCTGAATGGACCAGTGTTGCTAAGTTGGTCGTAACCCTATCGTGAACAAAAACAAACTAGCCTAGCTATTCCCCGCAGCTTTCAGAGAAGAAGCAATTTGCCTTAATTACCAGCATAATGATCTAATCATCTTTGTCAACACTGATAGGGGAATTATATTCCCTTAAGATGTGGCTTTGTGGAGAGACACAGATGATATCCACTGGTAACATATGGCTGGCACAAGATGTTCTGGTGCACTAAAGCCTGGACACGTGCCAGCACCATTGTCTTCTGGGACCGGATCTTGGCTCACATTCGGTGCAGCTGTACAAAGCAGCGCAGGGCTACTTGCTGTAAAAGACTGCGACCGTTTTGCAAAATCAGCCTCTTTCTCACGTTTTAGTAACCTGGATCCAAATCTGTGAGTGGTTTTACATTTTCACTCAACAATTAGCCATCGTGGACGGCCGTGGAGGTCAACCTCCCCTGACCCGAAGTTTTACACTCAAGTAACTAAATAATCTCCATGACAACTGAGCAAACTCCATCCGCCGATTCGTGGTACATAGCTTTTGCTATAACCATTACTGGGAGCGGTGTTATCGAGTCAATGTATGCGTCAAAAACTGTTATTATGGATGTAGTTTACAGCAGTTACACCGATAATAACCACAACACAAGCGCCTGTCTGTTGTAGCGTCACTAGTATGTGTGTTTCAAACTAGTCACTCCAGTGTCTGGGTAGGTGCTAAAAGTTAGAATGCATGGGAAGACACACAGTGGTTACTTATCAACTACACAAAGTAGCCATGGCAAGTAATAAAATAATCTGCATGAAAACAGTGTGCTTCCTTCCCATTTTTAATTTTGACAACAAAAAAAAAAAAAGTTGCAACAAACTTGTGAAACTTGTGAAGTAAGTTCCAGTTCTGCACCTGAACACTTGTTATTTGAGTTGCAACAACAATTCCATTAATCAACCGACAGCAAGTCAATCTGAAATGGCAGAAATTCACTGGAATCAGTTTCTCAAATATGAATATTTTATGGTTTTCTTACACGCCTATGACAGTAATCTGAATATTTTTTTAATGCGTATGCATTTTTCATTATTTTCCGACATCTTATAGTTGTGATACACATCTGTGTTTCGGTGTTACACCCACCTTGCTCCGAGTCGGAGTCCGTCTCCGCCTTGGAGGAGCTCGGCGCTACAGGTAAGGGTCTGAGGGGTCTTGGCTTGGGCGTCGGGGGAGAGATCCACTTCTTTCCAATGAACTCGACGTATGTCCCTGGGAAGTCCCCCTTTTCCTGAGTGGTTTCATTGAAGCCTGGCAGCCAGCCAATCTCGTCTGGCCTCTGTTCCAGTCCATCCGTGTACCCAAGAGGCACCAGAGCGCCTTTGCTCACCAACAGCGTGTCCCCCACGTGCAGATTAATGTCCTCCTCCCGCTCCTTCTTGTAGTCATAAAGCGCCCTGTACTGATATCCTTCTGCACTCATATTGACCGCTTTGTGTCAAGTCAAGTCGAGTCTCAGTTGGCCAAAGCTACGGGCCCGACAAAAA
Organism: Gadopsis marmoratus; assembly: GCA_036023855.1. NCBI lineage: Eukaryota > Metazoa > Chordata > Actinopteri > Centrarchiformes > Percichthyidae > Gadopsis > Gadopsis marmoratus. Next base: position 13,082 of record JAVQJF010129935.1, read on the forward strand.
AAAAAAAAAAAGCACAGTGTCCGGCAGCTCTCGGGGTACAACGCTGTCTAGCTCGTCTTCATCCTTTCCCGGTCCCTGTCTCTCCTGAGTGACTCCCAGCTCTCTCGGTGCGTTGCGCCCATCAACAAGCGGCCTGCAGCCGTGGTCGTGAGAACGTTCTCCAGGCCTGCGGGGTGAGAGTGGACACATGGAGACACATGGAGACACATTGCAATAAGGCAGCTACAGCATCACACACACACACACACACACACACACACACGCGATGGTCAGGCGCGACCTACATTTACAAAAGCAACATATTTCAGAGATATGCAGGGAAGCTTCTGTGGCGTTTTCAAACTTTGTGGCGCGGACTATATATTTGCAGAAAGCCCCACGTAACACCGTGTGACTGTGCCGCGCCACATGCAAAGTTGGTGGCAGAGCATTTCTGCTTCGTGTTCGGATTGAACCCTGTAACGACAGCGTGCGGTCCCGCGTCAGCTGGCACATAAAAGGTAAAGATGTGACTGACGCAGGCTCCATTACTGGCCGTCTGTTTCAGTAACGGTGCGTTTCACAGCCACAGGTTATTGTCCGTCCCAGCTCAAAGTCGGGCCGCCAGACTTATGTTACTGGATAAGCAGCGTTCGTGACGCGTGTTAGCGGCAAAGCTGTGCCCGTGGAAAGTTTCCGAAAGTCCCGACGGAGCAACGTTGCAGCGTCTTGGGACGCAGGACAGTTAGCCGGCTGGCTAGCTGGCGTCGGTTAGCTAACGTCGCCTCGCCGACATGGTCGACTCGTGTTAATTAAAATGCGCGTTGGGAGAAATTGCGGCAAGAGTTACTGGAGGTGCCCGCTGCGTGTTGCCTTTACGTAGCTAGAAAGGAGCAGCCGAGGGTGAAGCCGGACAGTAGTTTTAAGTTACAACGTAGAATCGACGAGGAAGAAAAACAAAACGTCAGCGCCGCTTGTAACTTCGGTGGAACTTAAAAAGTTACTTTGTAACGAGCCGCGGGCCGAGCGGGGCGAGCGGGGCGAGCGGGGCGGCTTCTCGCGTTGTCACCGGTCCCACAAAGTGGGGCGAAGCGTTAACATTTGCCAGCCATGAATCGGGAGACGGGACAGCGGTAACTTAACGCTACGTACCGAGTCTGCGTGGACCCACAAGGCGAGTCCTCGTCCCTCCACACTCAACGCGTCCACTTCGTTCACCTTCGGAGTTGCGGGGTATCATCGATACAGTGCAAACCCCCCCAAACGGATAAAAAACCCCTCTCCGCTTGCGTTTAAATCCGGTTTATCGACTTGTACAGACTGTTGGAAGCCACAGCCTGGACACATAACGGCACGGGTTCCCCGTCCTGAACCAAGCGCTCCCTCTGACGTCGCCCCTGCGGCCAAGCGCGGCCGCGCATTGGCCCGCGTCTCTGTCGATCACCAACGTCACTCGGCCTGACCAATCAGACTCTTTTGAGTTCGCGGACACTCCCCCACCCCCGGCCCCTCCATGCACTCCGCACGGAGCGCCGATGGAAATTACGTAACGTTTGCGTGCCAACTGCACGTTAACCGATGCAACCGTTTGGTTTTTCACTCTCTCGTTTTACCTGACGGGGATTACTGTCGTAGCATTAGCACACAAAGCAATATGTCACTTTGCACTATATGTGAGACACCAGGCGAGGCCTCCGGTGGGTGTCTGAAGGAGAAAATAAATATCTGCTTTTGTAATTCTATGCTATAACACTGTAAGTGGTATATTATGCTACGTGCGGCACACGGTGGTATCCATAACGGGACACAGCAGGGCATTAAAAAAAGTCCACAGTCTTTTTATGAATCACAACATGTTCTGAGTGTGGAAGGTCCCAAGATCTTACGGAGTCACCATCTGAAGGGCATGACTGTGAGCGCGGGTGGCCTAATTATGGCTGGGAAAGAGGGCAGGCTTGCAGAAATCCCCTATCGTGCATAAACCCTACTGTCCTGGCTGTGCCAAAAGAGGCTGCGAGCGGCTTTGCACATGTGTAGGCCCCTTTGAGTGTTCCGCAGTCGCATAGGCATCGAGAAAAGAGGAAGGGGTGTAGAAAGCAGGAGAATTGGTGCTATTGAAATTAATAGTTACTAGGAACTTCAAACTTCTGCTGTGGTACATTGGGTCACTTCTCGGACGAAATGTACACGTGACGTCTTTCTTTGAGTCACATTAACAGTTTGAGCCGAGAAAAAAAAAGCACACATGCTGCAATTTTTAATTACCACAGTAGCCTCACATTTAACATTGATTGCATTTCTTTCTATTATTACTCTACTTATGGGTGTTTCTCTTCCTCTTAAACGCCAGCCTAAACTGTGCCAGGTAGATAGCCACTGAATATTGTAGCCAGGTTTTATATTTCTGCTGTAGATGACTGAAATTAATATTTGAACCACCAGACCATCTAATCCCCCACTCTGCGAGCACCACACCTCGCCCCCCTGATTTAATAGTCAGACTCTGGTGACCCATTTTTTGCCCTGCAGATACCCAAACTACACCTTTGGTAGGATCCCTCACTGTACACACACACGCACAGAACATTTATTGGAATGGACTTTGTACACTTTTCCTAACAGACATTTCTGGGTGAGACATAAAACAGAAGTACATCACACTTCCCATAAACTTTGATTGGCTCAGTAATAAGAAAGTTGTGTCAGTAGCTTTTAAAAAAGAAAGGTGGTTATTCATCAGTCAGAAAGATACTCATTAAGTGTTTCTTATATGCTATAACAGGCAAGTGCAAGTGTAAGTTTAGCATCTGTGTTTGTTCTTTTTCATGAGACATCAGCTGCTTATAATAAGACATTTCCATTCATTTCAAAATGTTTTCTTTTTAGAACCCTTATCATTAATTACTTGTCATTGGACTGCACATAGAGTACATTTCAAAACATTTTTTTTTAATATCCTAATATTACTTACTCAGAAATTGTTTGCATCATTCATTCAAGACAAAAAAAGCTTTATTTGCAATGAAACTGGTATCCATCCCAAATACTTGGTAATTGGGGACACTGAAAGCTCAGATCAGTGCGTTTTGTCACCATATATATATCACAGGTACGTTGAATTCCACCGATGCTTGAATTACAGATGAAAAACCAGCTCATCATATATTAATTTCTCCACATCTCCGCAAGTATGAGATGGTGTAACATGCTAAATGTGCAGTGCAAGAAAAAAAATGGCTTCCTCTCTTGCAGGATCTGTCAAAATGATTTTGCTTTGGGGAGTAGAGTGCTGAATTAAAGCTCTAGGAAGATGGCAGAGCTTCCTTTCATGTTGTAACAGTGGGACCTACTTTTTGAAGGATTTATTCTGCATGGATTGGGCCCCTTAAACCATTAATCTATGCAGTGTTTTCGGGGTTTTAATAATGGCTATACCTTTAGTGTGTAGAGTTCTCAGTCTCACATCTTTTTATTCCCCCCTCCAATCTCTCATTGATTCTTTTACGTTTGTGAGCAAGCTGAGAATTCTCACATGGTTTACCCATAATGCAAACTAACATAAGACGAACCTGTGAAATGGATCACCCTCTAACGCCTAGTTAAACAAACCCCCCCAAAATAAGGGGAAAAAAGATACTTCCTCCTTACGCTTTGGTTCTTTCTCACCACAGGAAAACTCTTTCTCTGACTACAAACTCAGTCACATTTTAGCTGCATTGGCATATTTGCTTGTTTAGTGTTTCATTTTAGATCAATATTGAAGTGCCCATTATACTGTGAGAAGAATGTAATGAAATCCCATTTTGAAATTAACATAAAAACAGACTTAAGCATCTCACCTCAACACAGTGGTCTGAAACATACATACTAATTAGTAATTAGTTATTAGTAATTCATCATGGCATGTTTTTCATCAGCTTGTATTAAATATGTGGTTTTTACAGCTAAAGTACTACATGCTTCATTAAATCAACTGCACAGAAAGTGTTGAGATGTGCACTGGGTTTAGTGTCCCAGTTAGGCACGAATGAGCTGAAAGAAAGCTAAAACACATTGTGGAGCTGAGCGAAGCTGCAGACTCGGTTGATAATGCTCTGTGGGTTCATCACTACTGGTTACTATAAGAACACTGATTATAACAGCTTTACTAGCGTTGCATCTGCATGAGTTTCCTTTCAAAACGTCCACTTTTTGCTCATATCTGATGTAAGTGCATCCTGTGCCTTTGAAGCATAAAGCTGGTGGTGTATTTGTGCATCTGCAGATGTGAGCAGGTTTGTGTGTGGCTGCATGGTGCACCTTTGCCCCAGTCACATTATTTTTATGCTGTGAAAGGTCTAACTAATGGAACACTTTGGATGTAGTACATGTGAGAACGTTACACTTAAGATGTACCGTAAAAATACAGTATGACAACCTCGGGGCACACAGTAAATGTGGTTGGATGATTCCAAAGGGTTTTTGTTTTTCTTTAATGCTGATGATTGATGGCCTTTGCATTTTACAGAAATGTAAATTACGAATCCTATCCTATCCTACTCTCCGAAATAAGGAAAGTAACAAACTATTCCTTCAATACATAGAGCACTTAATTATTCAATATTAACGTAAATAATTCACACAAAAAACAAAAAGGAATAAAGAAGAAAGCAGGTCCGTATGCTGCCACATGTCATCTGAACAATGCACCAAAAATCCGGTAACTTCTGCCTTGAATTAACAAGACGTCTTGGCTCAAAGCACTGCAAGGTGATTAATGAATAATGTTGGCAAGCTGTAGTGGAGACTTCTGGGAAATCAGTGACACAGATAGAAACCTGAACTGCCATCTAAAGTGAATTGTTTGGACAGTGTTTCCCCTCTTATTCTTCTGTCTTTCTTTCCTTTTTTGCAGAAGGGTAGCCTTCTAGTCCATCATTTAGAGCAGGTCAATGTCGCTGATCATCTTACAGCCTTTGGCATGTAGAGATATTGTCACAATGTCCCTTTTGGTAAGTACCTTTCATACAGAGACACCTGTAAAACCGCAAGACTTCCTACTGCTGTTCCACTAAACTTCTCTCTTTTTTTATACACATACAGTATATGCACACACTTCCTCCCTTTCACATTTACTCTCTCTGCTTTCGTCTCGCCCTCCCTTCTTAACGCCTGCCTGTCGGGAACGCTCCTTAGTCCACGTCTCCCGCTCCTTTTCTGCAAGCTGTGGGAGCAAGGAGGCGGTGACATGTCACGCAAACAAAAGGGGGGGGGGGGGGGAGAGAAAGAATGGGCCAAATCATGTGGAGGTACAGCATGGAAAGTCGCAGTGCCAGCTAACGTTGCACTGGGGGCCCCCCCTGTTTAATGTGCGTGCACAGAGAACTGTGACCTAGTTCTGCAGTGACATGTTTATGGCTGACGAGCACAGGCCAGTGATTTTGCTAGCAGAGATTGCACCCTTGCTCCAGGGCCCTCTCATTTGGAGCACTTGGGCTTGAAACCACTCCAGCAGACGATTCTTGTTGGGTGGGACCTGAACACTCCTCCTTCGTGCCAGCCTCCGTGTCGTCTCTTGCTTTCTCTGCCTCTATCTTTACCTCGCTTACATTTTTAGCCATGCTAGCGGCATGACTCTAAGAATGGCAGAGCCGGTCGGTCCGTCTGTCTGTCTGTATGTCGGTCCACCACTTTGGCCCAAACCATATCAGAATAAGTAAAAGCTGGATCATGGTCTCCAGAGGATGACTCCTACTGCCTGAGCATTTGGCACAGATTTTCATGGTGCTGAGAGGATGAATCCTAATGAATGAATCCCTCAAGTTCCACCAACAGGCTGAAAATGTTTTGTTTTGAGTGAAATGTCCTGACAACTATTGGATGGATTGCCATGAAATTTGGTACACCCATGTATGCGCCCCTCAGGATGAATTGTAAGCCGGTGATCCCTTCACTTTTCATCTGGCACCATCATCGGGTCAGTACTTTGGTTTATGGCCTGCAAACCTAATGACATTCCCATCAGCCTCAGCTGTACCTTGTGTTTAGTGCTACAGTAGTTAGCAAATGTTAGCGTGCTAACACACTTAACTGAGATGGTGAATATGGTAAACATTAATACTGCTTGGCATTGGCATGAGCTACTAGCACGGCGTTGATCAGTCTATCACAATGTCCACATTATAATTCACTTTGTGAGGTCGTGGGCAATAGTTTTTTAGATGTTTGTCTGTATGTTAGGCTCACTTGTTCATCTTTATATGCAGTTTCTTCATGGTAGTGCCTGTGCAGGGAATGCCTTTCCTGGCTTGAATTACTTATCCCCCCCCCAAACGCAAGACAAATGCATCAGGCGGCTTTTCTAAGTCAACACAGAACACTTGACCAGTAAACCCAGTGACCTTCCGGTTGCTCATTTTCTTTTTCTTGTCAAAATATGTTTTCTTTTTTTGTATGCAGTGACACCATTTCTCCGTTATTTTTAAAAGTTATACTTAAGGCTCATTTCACAAGTTCACGGGTTCAAGAGCAATAATGATTCCTTGTTCCTATGGGTGCTAATTCATGGTGTCCAAGGCCATGTGTGAGTTGCCACAGGGCCCGCATGACAGCCTGAGTGTATTTATTTTTCTGATTAAAGCCTCTGATGAAGAGGCCTGTTCTATAATTACAGGCAACTCCACAGCCACTCTTTGTGAGATTCATGTTACCAGGGCAACAGGCAAATTAAATATGTCTCAGAGGGGGAGTAAATATACCCTTGCTCTGTAAGTGTAATCTTGTTTGATGTGTTTGCCGCGATGCTCTCCCTGTGAGGGAGGAAATAAGTCAAAGAGATTGGATGGGTAAAGGGCCGAGGAGAGCGAGCCCACTGTGTTACCCCGTCACGCCATCAGTCAGAGCATGGCAGAGACATTTTGTCCCAGAATGAGCGTTTCCTTTTGACATTAATAATAATACAGTTACAAAACTGCAATGAATGATAGTTTCATACGGTTGACTCAGCCTCAAGATCAATTTCCACTGCTTTTCTCTCTGTTCGGTAGGGATTTATTTGGCCAGCAATGGACAGGGTTATGATCTATCCATTATTGTGAAGAAAATGGCCAACACAATGGACCATCATGGTCAAGACTATTTGATATTAACTTATTTTTTAGCCATGGCAGTGGTGTGTGGCTCTTGGGATGGAAAAGTCAGTCGGTCGATCACATCACTTTGGCCCGAACTGAAATCTATTGGATGGACTGGCATCATGACTTGTACAGACATTCATGATCACCAGGGGCTGAAGCCTAATGACCATAGCGATCGCCTCACGTTTCCTGTAGTGCCACCATGAGGTTGACATTTGTTGTTATTAAGTGAAATGTATCAAAAAGTGAACGATTGGATGGATTGCCATGACATTTGGTTTCCCCTGAGGATGAGCTGTAAAAACCTTGGTGATCACTTACCTTTTCATCTAGCGCCATCATCTGGTCAATTTTCACTTTGCCCAGTACTTTTATGCAAAACTAATGACATCACCATCACAGTACTTTTTGTTTATTGCTAATTAGAAAATATCAGCATGCTAAAACGCTAAAGTAAAATGGGGAACATAGAAATGTCGCTTGTTTCACTTTGGTCCAGAATAAAATATCTCAACAACTATAGACTTGCAAAGTGAGAGGAGCTATTTCCCTGCTTCCCAGAAGTAAAAGTCCCATTTTATTTCCCCTGTACAATATTACGTGACACAGTTGGAGCACCTCTACAGCTTGAAACTCTCCCGGTTGAATCATCAGTACGAAAGATTAAGAACATTAGACAATATCTGTTTCTTTGATTAAAAAGTCGAAGGTACAAGCCTGTGTACAATAACACTTCCTCAAGTGAGTTTCCTCAAGAAAGCAGAAATATCTCAATATCTTTTGGATCGATTGCAAATGAAATTTGTTACAGACATTCATCTGCCCCTCAGGATGAACTGCAATAACTTTGGTGATCCCTTAATGTTTCCTCTAGCGCCATCAGCAGGCCAAAACGATAATTTGTCCAATACTCTGGGTTTATGACTAAATACCTGCAAACCTAATGGCATTGACATCAGCCTCAACTGCACTTAATGCTCAGTGCTAATTAGCAACTGTTAGCATGCATGTCATTACCTGCTAAATAGCATATTAGCATTGTTGCTGTAAGCGTGGCTGTGTACTTCTCAACTCCTATATAAATATCTCTCTATAAGAGCTATTTTAGTTTCTGGCCTCGGTACAAGCGTTAAAAGCTGGAAACGTAGATGGGGAATTTGACCCTTTAGCTTTGCTTCGATTGTGAGGAATGTGAAGCTGTCAGCAAAAGCACCAGGTTAAAACGTGGATGATAGGTGCTGCGTGTAAGATTTCACAGAACATTAGTCATAATAAACGTTGCTATGGATGTCCTCGGCGCTCAGCCCAGCACACGCAGTTCTGTTCTTCTCTCTACACCGACACCGAGGCTCTGTCCAGCTATTTCTCACCTGCATTTCAAATTCATCATCAACACACAGCGAGGGTTTCAAAGTGTCGATTTGAATTGCGTGAGGGGGCTATAAGATCTGGCTGCAAATTAAATTTCCTGGTAGATACTCATCTATCCACCCTGTCACTGGGGCAGCTGGTCCGCGCTTGCATTTTCAGTCAGATTATAAGATACGTTGTTGGAAGGACTCCCTGATCCGGGCCTGTTGACTTATTCTGCAGCTTTCAGCTAAGTGAATAAATGTGTTAAGCTCTGCAATTATTCAACTCAGAAAAATGATAGCAATGCGTGTTAGTCTGTATGTAAAATGGGACTCTTGGTAGCAAAAGACAGAAGGAAAAAGTAGCAAATGCAAACAAATTAAAACTTGTACATCCCTCTGTTGTGGTGTTTATCACCACAGGTCATCGTCATGGATGTTTTACAGCATAAAAAAACAGGCTAAGATTATTGACTTGGGCTTAGATTTTGTTGATTTCACAGGTGATTTAAAGGCCATATTTAATTAGCCAGGAGCACGTAAGAGACTTAAACAACAGAAATCCAACACGGCATTAAATCATTTAAAATTCAGAGGCAAATGTTGAAAAGAGGAATAAAGAATGGGCAAATGTCTCCAGAGCAACTACTCATACTAAAAACTAATTTCACATTTGCATCTAATAACTAACACATTTAACATGTAAATGTCTGAAAAAGGTGACCTTCAGTGGCCTTAACATGATCTTGTTGAGCTTGACCCTGTTTTGGATTAAATTAAAAGGAATACAGCTTCTTTCACTATACGATTCTACATTTTATGACACAGGAAGTGGAAAAGGGCTCCCACTATGACTGCTAATGTACTGAGTTTGTCCCAACTCTGACAACAGATGGCAAGAGAATCAAAACACCTCGAGAAGATGGCAGAAGGAAGAACAACTGACAAGAGACGCAAGGGCTTTGAATGCAGCACCGAAAGAGAGGGTCGGGCTCTAGAGACCAGTTAAAATAACAGTCTGAGCAATGGCCTGCTACTTTCATTTGGACTACACATCCAGTTCCCACCACAGGCTTAGGTATCAGTGTGCAGCACATGATGGAGAGAGCGCTGCATTATGTATAAAGTCGGCCATCTGGCATCATAAAAAAAAAAAAAACCTGGGAACATAGAGGCCCCACACAGAGTATCCATCACATGAGACAAATGCAAGCTATGTTGAATAGTAGTTGTCAAGATTGATTTGTGGGTTTTGTTTCAACAGCAATTTCTGTCAGAAGAAGTATAAAAGCTTGAAATATTAGGTTTTTATTTCCGTATTTTACCATTTGAAGGACCTGTTGATATGAACGTGTGCATGTTTGCACTCACAATATGGAATGCATCCCCTAACACTATTTGCTTCCTTACTTATCCGCCAAACCTTAAAGGAATAGAGGAACATTATGGGAAAGAGACATATTTTCTATCTTACTGAGAGTCAGATGGTGATGAACACTGATGCTTATTATATCATCACTTCCAATGAGGGTGAAACATCATCCTCAAAATGTTAACGTTTAGAAAGTACCCGTCTTTAATGACATTTATGTGTTCTTCTGATTTGCAGACACATGCATGCTCTCTGGACAAAATGTAATAATGCCGTGGCATTAAACACTCTATGAACTAAAAATCTAATACTAGACAGCTCACTCACTGTGTAGTCTGGCTTCACCATGCAGGCTTTGACTGGAGGCTCAGACTGTGTGTGCAAACTGAATAGACCCATAAAACTAGATTGAGCATTGTTTGACATACAATATTAATTCAGTCCTCTGCCACAGAATGACTGACATTTATGAATATGGCTCCGAGGCATTTTATCACTATAGGAAATGAAATAAAAACATTCTCTCTCTCTCGCTGTCTGATCGTAACAGCAGTTTCGGCTTCTGGAGGGCTGCTGCGGGGCAAGAAATGTGAGAATCCTTTGCTTATCTTAAGCCCTACCAAATAATGACAATTTATTAGACACACGTGTAAAATCTTATGCAATCTGATACAACAGCTCAGCCATAAATTCAACCTTTGAAATGATAACAATGCTCTGTTTTGATTGACACTTTCAGAAAGGTGTTTTTTTTAAACTGTATGTTCATTATTAAGGTTGTAGTTGTATATCGAGAGGTGTCCCCATTTACAGACACGATGGTGGAAGAATATAAGAAACACTTTCCAATATAATGCAGTCCAGTACAACACCACCACTAACTACAACTACAGTAAGAAATATTTGGTTGAATTAACACCTTTCAGAAGGTTTGAACAAAAACTGTTCATCATAAGCTTTATCAAAGTTAGAATATGTGACAGAGCTGTTGTATTGGACTGTATTACAGTGTAAAGGTGTGCCTATTAAAGTGGCCAGGGAGTGTAGTTGAAACACCATTTTTGACAGACCAGGCTACATCAGATGTCTCTTTTCATCATATCTTACATCATATCTGTGATTAACCCCTGACCATAATATGGCTGGATTTAATTACTGATGTAAAAATAAAAGATTTGAGATTCCAGAGCTTGTGATTTCCTGGACCCCTTGCTAAGTTTGTCTCAGTGTTTACGAACACATTTGGTTTCGTGCTTTAAAAAGACCCATGGCGATTGGTAATGCCTTTGATTTGGTCCTCTCTAGGGACAGTACCATATCTGATTTAGTGTGGCGAGGGTATGTTGGAGGGTTCCAGTCCCTGTTTAGAGTCAGACATCCTGTCTGTTCAGCCCTCTCCCTGCCAAACTCATTAAGAAACTCCTTTCTAATATTAGAAAGGACCTCTTCAACTCAAAATGATTGTGACTTCTCTCTCCTCTGGAACTGAGCCCTCTGTTATTTGATCTTAGCACAACGTTCAGTACAATTTGCGATATGCTTTTGAACTGCACAGCCTTCAAAAGTGCCTCTTATTGTTTGCGTCAGGCAGAGACAGTTTCCTTGAAGGCATTCACGGTCATCACGTCTCCTCCCTCTCTATGACGGCCATTTTTTCACCCCGTCTTCCAGAACCGCCATAAGCACTTTTGGCTTCTGATGTGGTCAGATGGCACGTAGTATGAACTAGTTCATTTTGAGCATAACCTGGCCATTAGTGTGCACACAATATCAGCAATCAAAAATCTTTCACTTCCCAAATATCAACATAGATCGGTGATGAAGCAACAACTTTGCTGTTCCCCTCAGCTCTGCAGAGTGTTTCAGCCTCTTTCAGTTTGTTGCTTTGGTTTTTACGACCCGCAACTATACTGTTTTGGTTCACTCTCACCACCCTCATCAGTGTCATTCCCAGCAGGCAAAACAGCTCTGAAAACTCACTGTACACTACATTCCCAGCACTAAACAGCAGACAGGCAAAGTTAGCTGCTGAACATAGTGGAGCATTTAGCAGCCAAAGAGCCAGATATGTCCCTCAGGAGTTGGTGGAGACCAGAAACAGAGCTCAAAAGGAGAGAGACTGTTGGACTTACATTGTGTGTCTATCAGCTTTAAGAGTTGATAACATGTCATGTGTGCTTTGCGTTGCCCCCAAGTGGCCAATAAAATCTATTAGTGCCGGTTTAACTGTCAAAATTGCCCAGTTGCATAAGTCAGAAATCTTAGTTTTTCTGTCTCTGGTAGATCTTGTGAGATGTGTTTGTGATCAAGACAGCAAAATCAGCAGCATCACGTCTAGACAGACAGCCTTTGTTGACACTGGAACAAAGTGCTACTAACGCGTAAGTGGAATGCAGATCAATACAATCAGTTAATTGTTACTGATGTCATGCATTCATCTGTGTAAAATGGTTAACGGTCACACCACAGGAAATGCCATGACAAATATCTGCGGATGGAAAACGCAACAAAAAGGGCATGTGCACTGCGAGGTACGTTTTGCTTTTGCATCATGTGATTACCTGGTTCTTGATTGAACCCTACACTGGATAATGCGAGTGGGAGGCTTTTCAAGTACAACTCCTCTGGGAACATTGGCCCATATTCTTGTGAGCAAGTAGCAGCATGAACAATCCATTAAAGAGAAGTGCTTCCTGCGATCTGAGGGCACGTCCAAAATAGACTGTGTTAGCTTTACTATTCATTCCAGGCTTTTAATGCAACTTTTCAAAATAAGTGATCAGCGCAAGATGAGATGGTAAAACGTATCTTATCATGTAAACATATCGACCTGCCATACATTAGTTTTGTCTTCTGCGTCCCTGCTTGCACGCTGTGTGCACACGTCAAGCTCAGAATGAAAGGACAGAAATTACTTTCAGGCGAAGGCGTGTTAACGTCTTGCATTTGTTGTTGCAGTCCCGCAAAATCACCAATTTTCTGCTTTTTGCTGCACTCCAATAATAACTCAGGAAAGAGACCTTGCATTAAATATTTAGACACGCTTCCAGCTAATTTGGGTCATGCAGTGCTCAACAGTGCAAGCTCCAAATTTCTTTGGGATGTTTTCCATCACCATCTATCGGTAGAATCCTTAAGGGATCGTATATGTAACCTCACTTTTAGCGAGTGGATGCAAAAACAGGCACTCTTTTACTCTTCCTTCTCTTACTCTTTTTTATTGCAATCTGCACTAAAATTCTGCAGTTTTTGTTGAGGCTGCCAAACATGTGGTATGGTAGTTTTCAGTGGCATGGTGTGTTGCACTGGATTGCACCTGTCTCGTGTTGCCTGGCATGGTCCAGCATTGCTTTTTCAGGTTGTGCCCAGCTGAAGTATTGAGCCATTATTGAAGCAGCAGACACTTCCTGGGAGGGCTACTCCAATACGTGGATCTGTTTACTGGCGCACACATTTGAACACATAATCCTCTGCTTACCTTTTCCACATTAGTGTAAGAAATAAACTTGCACTTGTACAGTTTCCAGAGAATAATGACACACATCTTTGCCTGTCACTTGTAATGAGAGAGCGAACACGTCTCCACCAAGCTGATCATTGCAACAAGCCTATAATCTGTAAACATCTGCAGCTTGACTAGCCTGTTGCCACTGGTCTCCACAGCGTGAGAAATCTTCCAATAGCAGATTTGCTTACTCTCGCTTTGCAGAATGACCTCGGGTTGAACTCAGACACAGTCTTGCTCAATTTCGGTACACAGACATTGACCATGTTGGTCAGGTTTAATTCAGAATAATCCCTGACACAGGGCAAGTGTGACCACAGTGTCAGTGGACCACAGCATGTGAACGTCGAGCCCGATGCATCATTACACAGATTGTCAAATGAGAAGGCAGGATGGAAGCATGCAACAGCCTGTGCAAGTGGTGGAAAGTTACTACGTACATTTACTAAAGTAGTAGGAGTTTTTTTTACTATTTCAGAGGGAATATATTGTACTTTTTACTTTGCAAATTGAGATTTTACATATAAAACGTATAAAATATGATGCACTGTTTCAGGTTAACAACCCAACAGTATATTAAGTAATCATTACTATCATATGAGAATAAAATACTACGTACACACTAATGTATGAACAATCCAATAATCCAATATTTAGTAATATAATGCTCCTAGAGGCAGTTTGTCCGCATAATGAGGACTTTTACATTGGATATTTTGAGTACATTTTGTGGCTAATACTTTTATTTACAGAAAACACAGGAATTGTACATGTAATGGGAGTATTTTTACATTGTGACATGGCTGTTTGTATTTGTGTAAAGGATCTGAATACTTCTTCCACCATCCACCAAAACATACACCAAAATCTAAATGACAAAACACCATTACAGGAAGCCATGTTGGGTTGAAAACCTGCTGTCTGAATGTCCAACGATGCCACAATATACAATAATATAATAAATGCAAAAACCTGCGTAACACAAATGTGACCGTAAACCATGTAAATGGGTTTAATTTGTTGTTTTTGTCTACAGGTTTCCGTTGAACAGTAGCTCATTGTGTTGTGTTGATTCTACATCCGGAGTTTCTGTGCCATGCTGGCGGGCCATGTGAGGCAAATCCAATCTATCCCAGTTGTGCAGCGGAGCGCTTTACTCCACTTACTGAAGTACATTACTCCACTAATCAGTTCCTGGCTGTACTTGTTAGTGCATGACGTACGTTCATATTCATGCAAAGGCAAGTGCTTCTGGCAAATTAGCTCTAAGGTAAACTTGTTGGTGTTTCTGGCCTCCTGGTGAATGTAAATCCAATATTCATTCTCTCTTAGCTCTGTTTTTGGTCACCACCAACTCCTGATGGAAATATCTGGCTCTTTAGCTGCTAAAAGCTCCACTGTGTTCATCAGCTATAAGCTAATTATGTCTTCCTGCAGTTTGCTGCTGGGCAGGTAGCGTACAATGGGTTTTTAGAGCTTTGGTCCAACCCGCAAGCAGTAAATTGTGGGTTGGACAGCTAAACAATGAGTTGAAACTCACAATTAAGTTCAGTAAAGCTGAGGTGACCTGCAGATTTGGGTGCAGATTCTCTGAGCCGCCCCTTTTACATTGTCATTTTAGCACATGCGTTCGCTTTAAGGTCTAACAAACATGTTGAATGCATTTTTTTATGTAAATGTAGGGGCCATTATGGCCTACTTACCTAAATTTTGCTCTCAGACTACATTCAAAAGAGCAGTTATAGCTATAGCAAGAAAACGTGACTCACTGAAATAACCAGGCAACAAAATCCTGTCAGAAACATTAAAGGAATAGTGTGAAATTCTCACTTTCTTGCAAAGAGTTAGATAAGAAGAATAATGCCTCTCTCGTGTCAGCTAGCCTGGCTCTGTCCAAAGATAAAATAAATCTGCTCATCAGTACCTCTAAACTAAAGATCACAAACTCACATGTTATATGTCGATCAGATTACAATCCAGTAACCTTTAGGCAACCCCTGAAGAGTTTCGTTAATCGCTTTCGGAAATCACACAGTGCAAAATGTCTCTTTTCATTTCGCTGGTTATCTGGGACAACCTCAATCCTGCATTTATGCTAATCCATCCGTCGCATTGGCGTGCAGTTGGTGCCTGTAACACAGGACTGAACCAAAGTAGATTTCCAGTGAGCTACAAACCTGGATGGAGCACGCAGGGTCTGAGCCTTGCAGGGCCTCTTACGCAAGTTCAGCCAGCTGTGGCTGGTTGGACTGTGTGTGCAGGGAATGTGTTTACATAATGCTCATTTGGGCGTTTTTTTCCCTTCACACAGAATGTCCCATAGAAAGTGGAAAGCATGCAGTTAGGATTCTTTTTAGCTATTTACTTTGTAACTGTTTTTAAGGCACTAAGAATTTTTTAAAAGATGATCTCACTGCATAATTGTATTTGTTGTGCTCTCCATTATTAAAGAAATGCAGAACTCATACAGTGAGGCTGATTAGTGAAGCCAATGTAATCTTAGGCTGTACAACATAAACAGGTAGATTTAATCATTATTGACACTTTTCTGCCCTTTAATACACATGTGAATAGCAGGAAAGTGTAGATTTAGGCACCAGCTGTCCCATTGCTAACTTTAGAGTGAAACAGTTCAGTTTTAGATGTATACATGGGCATTTACATACAGTCGAACAGCTCATTGTGAAGCTCAAAGTCTACTTTCAGTTACTATTTGAGCACTTTCAAAATAAATGAATAATTTTGAATTAAAAAGACAAAAAAAAGGAAACATAAATCTCTAAACAATACTCAGTTACCTTGCACATATGGCAAAGTGCATAACCAGGCCATATAAGCATAACATTAGAAATAACATGCAAAACTATATATCACAGCTGTCCTCAGCTGCCAAAACCACAAATCACTGATGCATGCATTTATCATTATCATGGTATGTACACATGGTATGCAAATTACAGTTGTGTGACACCTAATGATGCAAAATGACGATGATTGTCTGAAACCTCCATTTACAGCCCAGTATAGAGTAAACTATTTAGTGTCTATTATATAGAAAGTAGTGAAAGAGAGAACAAGGGAGTGGTTTTTCAGAAACAGCCTTAATCTGTTTTTGGCAGCAGCAAAATAAGTATTCAGGTCATTTTCTTAAGCAAAAGCAGCAATAACACAATGTAAAGATACTAAATTACAAGTGATACTCCTGATTTTAAAATCCTACTGTAGAAAAAGTACAGAGGAATTATTAGAAAAAACGTAATTAAAATATCAAAAATAAAAGTACTCATTAGACAGAAGTGACAAAGCCCTCTAGTGGCCATAATAATTATGACGGGTTATAATGAGTGAAGGAGGAAGTCAGGGGACGTTGTTATAGGGTGACAAAGTCTGCGTTTTTGACGTTTAATTAGGTGCACAAATGAAATTGATCATCGATCAAATAACTGCACCTTCGTGCTCCGTAGACAAACTGGTTTTAAGAAATGGCCTCCTTTTCCAGCATTGAAATTACTCTTTAACGTGCATGCAGCATTTTACTGCTGAAGTGAAGCTGATTTCAAACACTTTTATACTGGTCAAACTATAACAATGCATCATATATTATAAGTTCAGCTTTGCATATACAATCACAATCCCTTAAATCCCTCTCAGATGCTCGTTAATGCCAGTTATGTCACTCTCCTGAGCCCAAACCCCTGCCCTGTGTCTGACAGAGGGGGTCTACTCCTCTTCATCCTTTCATTTCTTTTTTTAAACTCCGCCAACCTTTTGACCTTTCACACTACTCATCCCCTTCTCAGGTTGTTGTCTGAATATGACAGCAAAAGGAAAGTACCAAGAGGAGAAGGATAATGATTCAGCTGGATATTGAGTGGCCAGTTTGATGCTCACGTTGTACATTTCTCCCACATCAGTAAAAGCTGAAAGACTGAAATATATATTTTATATATTGGCCTGTATCCTTCTATGTTCACTTTGTCCTGACGATCCTTCCAGCACACACTTCTGGATACATGCTGGAGCCAATCCCAGCTGACATTGGACGCAGTCACCAGGTTGAGATTTCAAACGATGATGTTCTGACACTGTATTGTGCAAGAGGCAAAGTTCACGTCTCATGATGAATGATTAACAGAACTAAAGCAGCAGCTGATGACTGACAAGAGCCCAAGCACAATGGGAACTCTGAGAGCCATATGTTGGCCAAGTCTTATCGGGTTTCTACTTTACCGATTGCTTCAAGTAAACCACTGAGTGCCCTTAAAAAGGGGAAATTCCCTCAAATTTGTTATTGCAGGGTAGGATATGAGCCATTATGTCAGGTGTTATACAAGTTAATTCTTGACCAAGAGAACGGTAGTTTGGCAAAATAACCTTCAAGCTGCACTATTCAATTACTTAAAGGATCCAATACTACATGTAGTGACTAGCAGGTGAACATAGTGGAGCATTTAGCAGCTACATTTGGAGCCAGACATTTCCGCGAGCAGTTGGTGGAGAGGAAAAACAAAGACTTGAACACGACTCCAAATTGGTGCCAATGTTGCTCCATTTCTGCACTGCTTGCTAACGCTTGACAAAGTAATGCTTACCGTACAGTTGCTGTTACTCACCAAGATGCATTGTGGGCATCTGTGAGGCCATGCTGAGTGCATTCCCTTTGTCATAAAACACTTATACAGTATTTTAAATTGTGCAATGTTTACACTCACATTTGCTCGCTAGCAGTTTCCCTCATCCTCATCTTAGCTGGTGCACTGCTACGTTTGTTTGGGTTTGTTGATCAGTGGAATAGTGTGGAATCTCCAGCAGGAACGTGCATCACGTCCTCGCACATGCGAGCAATACAAACAAAAACAGGGACCGACTCATAAAAACACTGCTCTATAGCGCTACTAGTGGTCAAAAAAGCTCCACAGGGTTCCTTTAGTGCCAGTTTAACTGAATGTACACTTGCTAGCCTTTTTGGGAGCTTCTACATCTACATCAGCTAATCAGCTTGGTTTTGGAAAAGTGCTCTATGAATAATTATTATTAATAGACATTGGCTGAAGTTGGCTCACAGATGAGCCCAAATCCATGACAACTTAGCCAACTTCAATTCACTAGTGAAGACCGTGAGATGTGGCTGACAGCTCTCGAAAAAGCTAGCAGGAGGACATTGAATTAAAGGGGAACACCGACTTTAAACATCGGAGCCTGTTTGCATATATTGTATAAACCCTTTGTGACTCCAGATGGGGGGCTGTGGGAAATCTGACAGCTTGCCTCAGGTGATGTCACTTGAGTCAGCGTCCTTTGGGGCTGAAGACTACAAGTTTGAAAATGAGAAAAACTCTGGCGGGTGCGGCGTTAGAAACAAAGTGAGCTCACCAGACCTCTGTAGTGCTGCTCCTCAACTCCACTTGAGGCTAACGACTGGAGGCTACATTAGCAGCTACCAGCATCAACACACCTGAATCTCTTCCAATAGGACTGCCAGTGGTGGAGTTGCATTGTGGGTATCGATTTCAAACCTTTTTGTGCAATGCCAAATTGGTTAAAAGTTATCTTAAATGTGTTTGATTGGATTTCACGGTGTTCCGGAACTGTTCCGGAGATGCTTATCACCCAATCAAATGGCACCCGTGCAGGTATTTCTGCTACTTATTGCCTGCAGCACTTTGGGTCCACGCCTAAAGAACGAATAGCAATGTCAGCTGTCTGTCTGTCGATTAAACTGAAGTCATGATATAATAATTAATCTAAACTAAGTAGGCTGGCTCACAAGGCATACAAACTACATAAACTTACAGGCAATATGCACTTTGAAAAGGAGCATGCGATGAACCCACGTCACTCTCACAGTACACATAGCTTGTTAGTACACCCAGCATTTAGCAGCCTTGCACAAAAACCACAATATCATACAGTCAAATCATCATACTCTCATTTCACTCAAACTACACACAGGCCTTTAATCAACACTCTTTGTATTTTTGCCACACAAGGAGAATCTGTGCTCACATGTGCTTTTCAAGTCCCAGAATCTATTTCAAACTGAGCATTTCAGCACAGACTCAAGAGATTCAGTTATCATTTATTTTCATTGTTGCAACACGAGCGTTTCCATGAATTCTGAAAATAATGTTCTCTTATTGGTATTCCAGGCTTGTTCACAATCTCCATGTTGTGTACTTTAGCATTCACAGACTCGCCCACACTCAAACCAGCTGCCACACACACACACTTTTCCTTGTGTCTACATTGCATCATTTGTATGACTTTATCAACACGGCGAAATATGTCGAAATATGTCACATGCTCAAACTTGTTGGTCACACGGCATGCATGACCGTTTGAACTGAACACTCATCAAGGATGTTTCAACAAAAACAGAAAGCACAAGGATTGTTGTATTTTTCTATCTCAGTAGTTTTTAGTTTTTAATACTTCTGACATGAGAGTGAACCTTCTCCCACACAATAAGCTCGCTTCTCCCTGTGTGTGTGTGTGTGTGTGTGTGTGTGTGTGTGTGTGTGTGTGTGTGTGTGTGTGTGTGTGTGTGTGTGTGTGTGTGTGTGTGTGTGTGTGTGTGTGTGTGTG
>JAVQJF010129942.1:0-30341 GCA_036023855.1 Gadopsis marmoratus
CCCCCCCCCCCCCCCCCCCCCCCCCCCCCCCCACAAACAGTATCCAGAGTGGCTCGGATGTGATATTTTGCACTCTTTCCTGTCTCTTGCTTTTATCCTGTCTCTTTCTTCTTCTCTCATAAAGATACAAATGGGGGACAGATACGTTTGATACACAGATTAAACACAGTGTTTTTTATATGCCCAACTGCAATAAACATGTGAGCTGGGGGCTAGAGTGTTGTTACTTGACATATACACGATGCATTAATAATTAATCTCTGCTCTTTCATTGCAGGGCTCCCATCAATAGTTCTTATACTTTGGATGTTGACGAGATTCTTCTATGACAACAGAGGGTACGCTATATTACACGACAAGCCGCAAAGCAGCTTACATTTTCTCATATTTTCACTGCTATGATATTATTGTACCATGCTATGTAATTGTAGTAGTAATTCTTCCAGTGTTTGTTCTTTGATTTGAGTGTAACACTATTTTAATGTTTAATTTAATTTCATCTGGCTTTAATTGCAGTTGCTGGGACGACACAGACAATGTTGGCATTTGGTGGATTATTAAAGGACCAATAACAGCCTCGCTGCTGGTGAGTGGAGAGCAGTGAAGCTGTACTGACATACTGCTCTTTAAGCCTCGCCCCCCTTAGTTACAGTTGTTATGTCTGTCAGATTTTTCACATAATTTATGATTATGATTATGATGACTGGTTGATTTATGAAATTTATAATAACTATTCAAACAAACCATTAACTGTCACATCCACCTGTTTCTATGTGCATTTTCAATTTGCGCATTAAAACCTGAGTGGAAATGTTGAAAATTGGAGCGAAAGAAAAAAATCACAAGAGTTTGGCTGAAATAGAAAAGTTTGTGTATCGACAAAAGCAAAATGCGACAAAGAGCAATGGAAACAGATTTAGCAAAAAAATCATGACATACGAAGCGTGTGCCTTAAACGTCCACTGAAGAGATGAAAAACATCAGATCTGTGTGGAACAATGAGACTAACCTTTCCCAAAATAATACATGAAACAAATATAAATTCCAAGTACATTTCTACCCACCGTTTGAGGTCAGACTGTCGCGCTTTTAATTACGTCATCTCGTTGCACATCCACAGCAGTGGATGGAAATGCGAATAGAAGTGACTTTTTAATCCATTCCTTACACTTTGCCCTTTTGTTTTTGGAAAGGCAAAGTAAAAAGACACCACCCTCCAAACACTTTAAAATGCAGAGTAATGCTCTTACTACAGCCCCATGCACATTGTGTGGACAAATCCAAAGCTTGACAGACCTTCCACGCATTATTACAGTTTCTAATTCATCAGTTTAACACATACGGTATTAAGATTTGCTTTGTTAGAGTGGGATTGTAGTAGATTTAAATATTTGTTTGTATTAAAATATTGTGTTTTCTCTCTTGCGTAATTGTAAACGCCAGGTCAATATAGTCATCTTCATCAACGTGATCCGGATTCTGGTTCAAAAGCTTAAATCTTCAGCCATGGCCGGGAACAATGACACTGGACATTTTATGTAAGTCACAACTAACTAACGCAGCTGGACCACGACCTTCAAGTTGTCCTTTGTGCATGAAAAACAACATTTAGAGATCCTTCACAGACACTTTAAATGGTTACACAAGTAGATTTAGTGGAAAAGTCACTGATTTCTCAAGGAATCTGAGCAGCAACAGTGATTCTGCTGGGAGAACTTCTCCTAACTAACACACAACACAGAAAGGTAAGAAGCGGTTTGAGGGATGGACGGTGCTGCAGCAAGCAGCGTCGGTAAGAGCGTATCGGCAGAGCGTACTGGTGAGAAGTGTCAGGCTGGTTAAGGCTGCCTTGCACACCTGATAATCTGATTGGATGTTGCCTCCCAGCAGGTAGCCAAACAGCTGAAGAATGGACCACTGATTGTGAGAGATCAAATGAACAGCTGATGCCACTCAACACGGAGACAGGTCTTTTCAAGTGCTTCTTTTAAACCATGAAGCAATTGTTCAGTGTTGCGGTAAAACTGCTGAGTGAGAAATAAATATGTCAGAAATGGATGGCAGTTTCTTTGAAGAGTTTTCTATGAAGAGGGAAAAGAGAGTGAATTGATGAAATCCCCTGATAAAATGCTGAACTCTTCCTTACAGCTTGAAGGAGAGAAAATACTGCGTGAATGAATCTACTCTGGGAGCCCAGAAATGCTGCGTTACCTGAATGAATCCCTCCTAGGGTTTTTGACATTTGGCCGGTGCAGTTTCCAGCACAGCTGAATTAATTTAGAATGAGAGCAGCGCATAAAAATAGCACCGGATACCAGAAATAGAGGTCTCCTCCATTGCTGTGCGACAGGATTGTTCCACCAGTTCAATGAATGCCTCACACGTTCAAAAAGCTTGATCTCCGTCTTAAAATCGGATCCAGAAGGGTCTGTGATGTTAACACAAAGGAACAAATCCCAGGTGTGACAAAAGACAAACACAATCCTATTATAGGCTTGAAAATGATCTGATGTTTGTTTTTTGTTTGTCTGTAATCTTTCAGCAGCCATGGAGGTGATGTTATTTCTGATCAGAGTGATTATTTTGGTTGTTTAGAATATTCAGATGATTAAAACTATACTGTCACATATATGTTGTTATATATCTGATATAATCATCAGAGAACAAGACAATGTGCAGACATCTCTGTTGGGGATGTTTTTACTGCTATGTCTTGATCTGTGATCTAGATCATTAGATATTTTCCCAGATAGTTTACCATCTCTGTGACATGATGTGAGAAAAAGGAGATTAAGAGAATAAGAATATCAATGGTCACTTTTTTGTGGGATGTATCACAGAGGTGGAGTTGCTTTTTCAAAACCACATGATTTGCAGGAAATTGGTGCAATATTGTAATGTCACCACAGTTAAATAACAACATTTACCTCTCTGATCTGAATTGTAATAAGCTTTGAGCACAATGCATCGGGGCTTTGTATTCTGACATTTTAATCAATTCCACTGATTGGTCTGATGACGGTGTTGCTTTAAAGGTCAGTTTGTGTATTAAAGATTTCATATCTGCCACATCTGGTCTACCTCTGGTGAAACATGGCGGAATGATACATTTTGCTGTTGTATTCTGGCATTTAAAACTAAAACACTGATTAGACTGACACCGATAAAGGTCAATATCTCAAACTTTGAAAGGCCATAATTACTACTTATTCTGATTTTTGTGAGCTGATGCATCTTACTTTAAAACTTGGTATTAAATCTTCGCGAGCAACAACCAAAGCGAGGGTAAAAAGGAACATCCTCAGATATTATTTATGAAGAGTTTGCCTCATCAAAGTGTGGGTGTGGTTTGATCAAATTTGATTGACATTGGCCAGGCAACATCAGCAAGCAAATCACCGCCCACTTCAGAACACTAAAACGGGCACAGATTAAAAAAAATACAGAACTCTCTCATGTGAAACAGCCCGGCAGCCCAAATCTAGGACCCATTGCTTAATGTAAGAAGCTGACTGAGAAAATGTGTTTTCAGGGAAAGGTGGTGCCATTACATTACGTGGACTAATGTCTAGTCTGTCTTATGTCTTTCATTCCTCTGTTGTTCGTTTTCCTCAGGAGGCTGGCTAAATCCACCCTGTTCCTCATCCCTCTGTTTGGGATGCACTACACAGTATTTGCCTTCCTGCCTGAGAACACTGGAGTGGCAGCCAGACTCTACATCGAGCTGGGCCTGGGATCCTTTCAGGTATAAAACAATAGAGAGGGAGCAGGATAAGCAGAATATTCCTACAATCTGCACTTAGTGTAGTAATTTACGTATAAGATTTAAAACAGTCACCATGTCTCTTGTCTTGCAGGGTTTTGTGGTGGCACTGCTTTACTGCTTCATGAACGGAGAGGTAGGTGGATGGAGGTGATGATTTTATGATAAGTCCTACAAACATAGACAAAGTTAATCCTCAGTGGAGGGAGTCAAAAGCAACATATTACTATGCTATCTGTCTTTTCTGATATTGCCAGTTCCCCAGCCTCCAGTACATCTATGCACATGTGCGTTTGTCTGCAGGTCCAAGCGGAGCTTCGAAGATGGCTGCGGAAGTATCAAAATCAAAATCATCTCACCCCAGCCTGCAGGGGGCTCAGGCGTCCTCCTTCTAGCGGCAACATCTCTTCAGTTTGATTTTAAGAGACCAAAGTTGTTAGAATGTCATGCAAAATACCAGAGGCAGTCCCTCAAAGCTCAACCTGCTGATGACATTAATTCCAACAGCCCCTCCGTGAGAGGAACATAATGAACATTGGTGAGTGTTTGAGGAAATGTTGTGTCGGGATGCATTATATCAGCAGCTGCGACCATGACAGCACACATTTCTGAGTTTTAATCACTGTAACCAAAAAACACAAAAAAGTAAAGCAACTCCGGCGCTTGACTTGTAAGCATGTCATGGTGACACTGTGGGAAGATGAGACCACGGTAGAGACAGAGCTGTCGCTGAGCTTGTAGGAGGATGATTTCGCATGATTGTGTTTACAGTTTGGGCCACATGAGTGCAAAAATGAACAATTGTTGAGGGATTATAGAAACAGCTGTGGAAACAATTGATGTTTGAACTTGGCTAAATAATGCGAAACAGGCTTGACTTGTCCAACTGTTCTGTGCTGCACTGAACAGAAGCAGTTACACTATTTCGGTGCCGACTGATCCGGACCGAATGTGCTAATTTATTCCTGTGCAGCAATTCACCTGCTGCTAGAGAGAAATGTTCAGACATGGAGATCCAGAGGGACCTGAGTGAATGCATTTAATGTTGTGTGTTTGCTTTTGTGTGTGAAGCTGCCATATAGTGGGAGCGTCATGTCTTAAAAGACTTCTTATTTTCAGGAGTTGCCTGCTTTGATGAGCCATCTTTGAAAAACAGTATTTATATTAATATTTATATGCTAGTTTTTTCTTCATCTGTCATTTTTTTTATATGGTTGCCAGATGTGATAATCCAAATGTTTTGGCACATTTGTTGCACTGCAGGAGAAACCAAATTGATACGAAGCAGAGTTCCAGGGATTCACATGGTGAAATCGCACAATGACACAATGAGAGTGTCTGCAGATATCAAGTGCTGTTAAAGCATATGATTTCACCAATATGTGAGCTGAGGACACTTTAATGACAGTGGTGGAGGTTGTTTTTTGTAAACCATGAATAAATGCACTGCACCATTAAGCACTTTGACTGTCATTGTCCATACACAATATGATTTAATTTTGTATTTTATTTTACATTGAATATACTGCATTTCCATTGTTGTTCTTATGGATCTAGTGAAGGTTGGCCACAGTAACAAATGAAACATTTGTGGTTTGGGTTATGCATTAACTGATCCGTTTTCGTGTTTGACTATAGCATATTAATCGCCATCAATATATTGTAAGGTTAGTTTTTAAACAGGACTGAAGTGCTTAAATGCAAAAGATTGGTCAAACATTTACCTTGATTTGGATGATTTTTGAGTGCCCAAACTTACTGAAAGTACATAAAATTATAAAACAGAAACAGATGCAAACTGGTTTAGCTGGTGTTGTTGGCTTCACAATCTTTACATTAAAGTTCATTGGTTTTAAACAAGGATCTTATTCAACCAAGGAAAAAAAGAAAAACATTTGCCAAATGTGTACACTGTCCATTTTAATGGATGGGACAGCTGAGCGAAATAAATCCCAATCTCCACAAATTACAACAATTTACCACAGATATATTTATTTTGCAGTGAAATTTACACAACCTGGGACATGAATATTGGACACTAAAAACGCATGTTACACATAACACACAATCACAGGTAGAACATAATATGGACAAAGGTTTATAGATATTCTTTTGACATTTAAGTTACTTTTATCCTCATTAGTGCTCCTCATTACATACACATGCACACAGAATACAGTCTCTCCAACTGCCAAACACACACGCACACACAGACACACACACACACACACACACACACACACACACACACTCTCTGAAAACAGTTGCATTAACATAAACATACAAAAACACGGTCACAAACATTACAGGTCTTCGTCAAGAGGTCCACCTGTGTGCCAAAAATATACATATACAGTGTACTGTATATATGATCAAGAAAAGACATCATTTGTACACCATGGCAAATTGATAGCAGGCGACATTTAAGAGCAGCTGCGCAACATCGGTACATTCAAAAATTCAGTGGAAATCAATAGAACTCACACACATACACTCAAAACTTGATAAAACTGACTCAACATGCACAACCGCCAAAGAAAAGGCATCTATACACGGAGATATGCCACATTGAGAATAGTTACATTTAAAGGAATATTTTGACATTTTGGGAAATACACAAAATATTCACTTTCTTGCTGAGAATTACCCAAGAAGATTGATACCACAGACACTGGATATAGGGGAAACAGCTAGCTAGTAATATCAACTACCTAGCTGTTTTATCTAATAGATAGGTGGGAACAGCTAGCTAGTAGATATGTTACTAATTAGGTAAGATCAATTAGCTAGCTGCTTTAACTATTAGCTCGGGGGAAGCAGCTAGCTAGCAGACATTAGCTAGTATAAGCTCATAAACTGACAAATTATATTTTGTTTGTTTAATCTGTACAAAAAACTATGTGTAAAAACGACATGTTGCAGGTTCACAGGGAGTAAAGTGAGCTTCAGAGGTGTTTCCTTTGGACGGAGCCAGGCTAGCCGTTTCCCCTGCTTCCAGTCTTTGTGCTAACATAAGCTAACCTGCTGCTGGCTGTAGCTTCATATTTAGCGCACAGACATGAATGTTGCATCAATCTTCTCATCTAACTCTCAGCAAGAAAGTGAATAAACAAAACACAACCATAACCCAAAATGTCACACTGTTGTGTTACGAAAACATGCCATGGGATTTTCTTTGACACGTATACAAAGATTAGTTACCATAATGCTAAACTAATTAAGTAAGAAGAGGTGCGTGTGTGAAAAGAGGTGTGGTTAGCTTTAGCCAAAACTAAGCTAAAGGTTACACTGCCTGATGTTGTAATAGTACTAAAAGCTTCCCCCAATTCCCCAAATGTCCTCCCATATCAGTAAATGTTTTGAAATTCAAACAGTTCACAGTTTATTTTGAAAATAAAGTGAGCAAGAAGGAAATTTTGGGATTGAAAGGGGGAACTATAACAAAATCACCAATCACTGTTTCAGTGTCACTCATGCCTCAGTTTGAAAAATCTAATTTGTAGGCTTGCTTGCTGATTTATGTAAAGACAAATTACAAAAAGTAGATGTGAAAAATGTAAAGCATGTGGCCTCAATGCCCCACCCTACCGCTATGTCACCCAAAATCCAAAGCAGGCCCACAAGGTTAAAAAAAGCAAATTAATGTCAGTCAAACCTCCCTCTCTCTATTACTGTGAACTATCAAACTAAAATTCTAACACTTGGCTGCCATCTCATGGCAGACAAATATACAGCACAGACATGGTCAAGTAAGGAGTTTTCTACTCTTCTTTTCATAGACACTAACAGCTTTGAGACATGGTCGTTTCCATCTGAGCTGATTCATACTCAGAGTGACGGCTGGTGATAGAACACGTAAGCAGCAGAGTGGTTTTTATCACACCCTTGTATACACTTTGTGTTTTATCTATCGCACTTATTCCTCCTTCTAAAAGGTTCATAATTAAAAAAATAATAATTTTTTCCGCCTGTGGCTCAGGTAGTTTTCTTGATAAGTAACTTGTCTCACAGTCACACACTGCTTTGTCCAAAAGCAGCCAAACAGAGGCATAAAACTGATGCATCTCTCAAATAGTGTGTATGTTTTATCTTGCTTTTTAGAGGTCATATCTGTGTTTTATCTCTCATAATATCCTCTGCAGCTTTGGACAGCAATATCCTGTGAGTGTTTTGTTTTCTTCAAAATCTGACATTAGACATTGTGCCACACATCTCCCGGTCTCACCAGTTATGGCACTACGTTTATGGCACTTTGACTAAGAAAGTCAACATCAATCGATGAAAATCATACAACAGACATACAGATAAATAACACATGAGAAAGCACATGGCACTGGCATGTGGAAAATAAATATACATCCTTATCTGTTCGTTGATATTGTCAGTTAATTCTTTAAAGTTAATACAATCTTGTAATAGACTCAGATGACAGTACAAAAAAATAAATATCTTGATTAAATATTGTGGATAAATCCTCCTGTACACAGCGTTTCACATTTCTTTGTATTAAATGACTTCCCCATCTGGACAGCAATTGTTTGTTAGCTTGTTTGTGCGCAAACAAAAATACAGAAAGACAAAATGGGCAACACTCCGTGATTGTCAAGAGCTGCCACATTAAAGCATTTTGCATTGACTGTGACAACATGTATCGTTTCTGTTATGAAGCTGTTTTATGTGTGTACGTTGGTGCTGAATTGAAATGGACTTATCTTGCGATTATCATCAATATATGATAACTGTAACCAGGAGGGCTAAATAAAGCAGTGATTATG
Source organism: Gadopsis marmoratus (assembly GCA_036023855.1). Taxonomy (NCBI): domain Eukaryota; kingdom Metazoa; phylum Chordata; class Actinopteri; order Centrarchiformes; family Percichthyidae; genus Gadopsis; species Gadopsis marmoratus. The sequence continues at coordinate 8,539 of JAVQJF010129942.1, forward strand.
TAGCGCCAAGTTATTAAAAAGAGAAAAAAAGATTTTCACCAATCAATGAGCAACATATTTTCCTTCTTTGCAGCACACAATGAAGAAAGCACAACGTTACAATGTGACCCACAATAAAAAAGCACCAGTCTGTACATTCTTTGCAGGAAATAAATCTTACTACACCTTTAAGATATCTGTCCATTGAACTGTAAATTAAAATGGTAGCTATTTGTGACTGACTAGGCACTTTGGAGTATGAGCGAAGGAGATTAATTCAAAGATTTTGAAAATTAAGCATGGCATGGTGGGTTGAGGCTCAGAGAAAAGCGAACAAGACAAAGAGTCCTGTTATCTTTAAGAGCATGTTGATTATTTGATGCTCAATGCCTGTAATAAAATGCTGTACACAAACTCACGGCACTATGAGGAGCTTTGGATAAAAGCATCCACTAAATGGTACATCTACTGTTTACATTCACAGTCTGCAAGAATGTGACTGAAAACCAACTGGAGGAAACTACTGTAGCATAACTAAAGGCTCTACACCGACACCAGTGTCTTTTTAAATGTTCTGTAAAATCAAATTTTGTATTCCCGCATATACTGTGCTGTCCTCTACAGCAGTGGTTCCCAACCTTTTTTGTCTTGTGACCCTTTAAAACAATACAATACAAATTAATCTCACGGCCCCGCTCATCAAACGTTACACATTTCTACGCGCTGTGAGGCGCTTCAAGCTTCTCAGACGGGTTTATTACTGGAATATTTTTAGACACTATATAGTGTTTTGCAAGATGCTAAAATAAATGTCCCAGAAATAAACATAATTTAATGGAGCAGCAGAAACGTTTTGTAACGTGTTGTATCGGACATCTCACAACCCATCAAATGCCCTACAGTGCTAATTCATTTTGGCACTATATTCTTGTGTGTGTGTGTGTGTGTGTGTGTGTGTTTATCTAAACAAATAGTTCAGAATATAGTGGGCAGGATCTTCTGTGTCCTCACGATATGTGATGAAGTCTACAGATTTGGGCTCCAGTTCCTTTTGTTTGAAAAGGTCATTACAATACTGCATTATGCAAAAGAAATAAATTCTGATCTAGACACCAAAAGTAACTATTTACAAAGTCCATGAGTTGTTTTTTTTTCTCAATATATCTTTTGACATACTCTGTACTTACGGCTGATTGTAGAAAAATGCTTAAATCTATGATGAAACATTTAAACAATGAGCATTTGTACAAGCAACGTGAAAGTTTGGTTGTTATTTAACTTTGGACTTTGGACAGATCCAGTCAGGCAACCTGTATGGCACTTTGAAGCACATTTACTTTACACCCTAACAGCCAAATATGACCCCTATTTTTCATGTTTAACTTTTTTTTGTACTGTTTTTTTGGCACCATCTCTATATTAATATTATATACAAATAAAACAATAGCATGGGCTCAATTTAAAATGAAAACATTGGTAGGAAGGTAATTTCTTATATGTCTCTTTTGCTTTATTCGAAGGACTAGAATTTGAATTGTCCATAAAAATATTAAGTGCATCATTAATCATAAAAGATTGCAATCGACAGAGTCAAATAAGTACTTTAATAAATTAAATTATATTGTATAATCAAGTGAAACTATATAGCATTAAAGCCAGTTATGAACCTCTAATGAATCTTCAGTAAATGCTTTCAGAAATACCTCATTTTCTAAAGGCCAAACTACAAAATATGAGCGTTGTGAGGGGTATCAACACTTTGGTCTGTTCTGGTTGGTCTGGATGTACATAAGTGGAACGGCACCTTGAAGTTGACTCCTGCCAATCAGACGCTCAGGTCGGGAGGGTGATGTTGGCGTTCTCCGCAAGCGGGCTGGACATGCGTATCTGGGAGCTGCTCTTGCTGAGGATCGACAGCTGAGTCCCGCCGTTCACTCCACTGCTGGCCAACGAAGGGTGCCTTTGCTGCTTGAGGTCCACAGCAAAGTACCGGTTCACAGTCCAGCTGCGCCATTTCCTCTTGATTTCTGACTGCACCTTCAGGGAGAAACTTCACAAGGTCATTTTTAATGTACTTTAAGCTGTACCAGCTCCACGAAAAGGTACAGAACACTTAGGTTGAGTGAATTATTCTTTTATGAATACATTTTCTTCTTTCTCTATGACAACTGAGCATACTCCATTAAACAGACAAAGGCCACAAGTTGTGATTAAAAGCGCTGGAAAAAGTCTAGAAAGTGGACCTTGAGTTAAGAATTGTTTGTCATACGACTATTTTTGAACACATTTATATACAGTTTTAAACCCACCTGTGAATAATTTGTACATGTGTATAATCATTTTATATAAGAATTTGTTTGCTAAATTATATATATATATATAATTAAATATGCTGTGGTGCTTTATCAATCATTAACACTAGATTCCTTTGCCTTTATAGAAGTTGTAATTGTTGACAAATACATAAATAATACTTAAAAATGTTCATTTGCTTACATCGAAATTATAGTGTGTATATATTATAAATGCTAAATTGAGGGGTTAAAGTGTTACTCTATCACGTTGGTTAATAATCAGTACATAACTTTAGAGATGTGCATCTCTAAGCATTAAGAGCATTTCTAGTATCAACACAGCAGAAAAACAATATGTGATTGTTCATGAACATGGTCAGAAGCTTACCTCTCCATTGAGGAAACAGTAGAGGACAGCTACAACAAAGCCCTAAACACGGGAATAGAGACAACAAATAAGAAAAAACAGCTCAAGATGGAACTATGCTTTTTTAAATAACTGCATCCTTATCAGCAAAGGCTAAAGACATTAAATTGAGTCTGTTTGCAGTATGTCGAGCCATTCCTATTAAAAGCTAAACTACAAAACAGTGTATCCTGACAGCTCTGACAGGCAGAAAGATGTAATTGTACTTTGTAGTACTGTAGAAATTGTAATGTGTCATCAGTAAACTGCATGTCTACCAGTTACATTTTTATGAAAGAATATGGAATAAGAGAAAGTTTAGATTTACCTCTAAAGATTTGTTTGTCATTTTATATAGTTACAGATGTGTCGATACCAAATGTTTAATTAATACCAATTGGCAAAAATATAAGAACAATAGGAAATTCTTATTTGTTGCATTGTATGGCTTATTGTATGGCTTCTACTGGGAAAAGTCTGTTTTATTTATAATTCTGTCAATTCATAAGCCTCTTTGTATCTTGAATACTTAGATGAGTTATTATCCCAGTACTTACCTCTCATTCATCATCTGGTAATTCTCTTTACTGTAATTGAAATCGGGCATTGGAGGAGCTGTAAAAGTTGTAAAAGCATACCTGGAAGGATCCAAGTCCCAGTTCAAAGACCAGTCTCTCCCTCTTGCTGACATCTTCAGGTGAGAAGGCAAACACAGTGTAGTGAATACCAAACAGGGGGATGAGCAGGAGGGTGGAGCGCGCCAGACGCCTACACACACACACACACACAGTTAAAGTGTAAGTCAAATACAAATCAAATTCATGTTTTACTGGTGCTGGTCAGCTGGATGTGATGCAAGAACAGAGATACTGATGCAATGTTTTGATACATTTTCTGACTGCTGTCATTTACACACAGGTTTAAGCTCTTTGTCAAACCCCAAGTTAAAAAATATAATAACATCTCTTAATCTTCAAGTTCAATCAAGGCATCAATGTTGTGTAAAATGCAGGTTCAGTCACAATTCTACGATTATTTTTAGTGTCCACATTTAAGGATAACGAGATATTCTTTGTATTTCTTATTGTCAACAAATCCCATGAAAAGGCCAAAACCAACAACGACGTGATACATCTTCTTCTTCTGTGCCATAGAGCTCCATTGTTGCAAACAAAACATTTAAAAACCACATCATTGCACTGTGTGACATGTTCCTTCATTATGACCTGGGCACTACAGTTTTGTTTTGAGTCAGTCCCACATGCATCGTCCTGCTGCTGGAAATACTCTCTAGAGCAGCAAACGTGTATTAATCCGCCACTGAAAATAATCCCCAACAAATGCACTATTTACTCCTGTTTGATTAGTGTTTGTTAAAAACTAGTGTTCAGCTTTTTTAGAAACTTATTTAGCATTTAAAAAAAAATTTAAACTAGGTATTTGTTACCCATCCTTAAAGATCTACATCTTCAGTGAGAACGAATGGACATAGGGATGTGTGCCACAGACAAGGTAGGGACGCCAGAAGGTATTGAGTGATTGTTGTGGTTTTGGTCTTTTATGGGATTTGTTAACAATAAGAAAAATATAGAAAAATGTCAGCCTTATCCTTTAGGACTGAGACTAGATAGTGTATTTTAGGTGAAAATCATCACAGTATTGAGACTGAGACAAGAAACACATAAAGGATGTGCAAGAATGACTTCTGTCCTTATCTCTGCAGGATGTATCATGCAGCAAAACACAGTGTCTGACATACACATAATGGAAATACACAGAAACACAGGACAAATTAACATGTTAAGATAATGGAAGGCACAAAATGTGCAACACAGTGGATTGTACAGTGCAGTTCAGTGACCCCCAGGGATCCTGAAGGAGCAGCACAAACCATTAAACTCTAAATTCTTTCACTGTGAGATGATAGAAAATGTACAAGCACTATTGTGATCAAATGTAAATGTAACGTTTCGTGCTGCTGTCTCTCCACTAACACTGGAAAAACAACTAAACCAAATGTAAACCTACAGAGTTTTAAAACTTTTCATGCAGATGAACTGCATTTTTTCTATGTGTGCGTTTGTGTGCTGCATGTCTATCTTTGTGAGGACTATCAAGTGAGCTGGACCTTCGAAAAGCTGTTTGAGGGTTAAGAGTTGGGTTTAAGGTTCAGGTTAGAATTGGGTTTAGGTTCAATTTAGGGTAAGAGAAGAGATGTAGCTGTGATGGGTAAGGTTAGAGTCAGGGGTTAGAGGATGCAGTAGGTAAATGAGGGTCCTCACAAGTACAGAAGTACAAACATGTAAACACGTATGAGAATGCATTTGAGAGTCCAGACGATAAAAAAAACCTTTAAGAACCCCTGGTTTAAGACATACACAGACACGCATGCAGTCAACACAACACACACACACACTTACAGTGTGATGGTGGATAACTCTGACATCCTGCACGAATGCTGAACAGCCTGTGTGGGCTCACTGAAGCATTTCTGAGCACAGCTGCTACACAGCACAAAGACAACACAACAATACAACAAAGACAATGTCTTTAGGGACACAGACACACTTTCCCTCCCTCTCTCTCTCTTTATCACACACATGCACACATCTTCACACTTGGTCACACACCCGCACAGGTTTAAGTAACAGATGAGAATAACATTATCTGCGGGGCCTCAAAAGATGCACCCTGTGGGAGCAGAACAGGAGTGATATCTGGCTGCAGAGCAACTCCGTAATGAGGCTCAAGCTTCCTGCCAACAGGTACTGCAGATGAATATATGCGGGAGAAGTGTCTACATCAGAGGTTTATTGATAGAAATTTGAAAATAAATTCAATGCTCCTGAATAGAAAATGTTCTTCTGTTGTTTTGAAAGCATAACGTAGTGCCCCCTGATCCCCAGGAAAAAACAGGCGTTGTAATAAAGGCCAGAGTTTTCGTTTTGTGTCCAGGGTGTCATGTAGTGTCTGATAAAGGAAAAAGCTGGTATTCTGTATTTTTCTCATTGTCAACAGATCCCATTCAAACACCCAAACCAACAATGTCTTTCAATCAATACTTCCCTATCCTGTCTGGCACTCAGGCTGTGGTTGAAATTTAATGGATTTAAAGACATTTTGTCCTTCATGATTCAAGATTTCTTTATTCACACTTGGCATACTTTATGCGAGACGTTTTGGACTCCCCTGATATTAATGAATAAGAAATGAGATTGACAGAGTGTTACACACATTGTTTGACTCATTCCTGGATTATACCTGATTCTACGTGACATGGGACATACTGTACTGTACGAAGAAGCTGTGTGAGTTTTTGGTATGAACTGTGTCCATGTATATATACAAAACCATGTTCATTCACTCAATTGATTTTTCACATACCAACTACATACATACAACATTGCCGTTAGTGAATTTGCTGATTGTAACTTACAGGTAAATGCTTGATTCGTTGCCTCCGATATCAGGGGACTGAAGCTTCTGGACCAGGATGATGATTATTCCAATGAAGAGGACAAAATTGATCTGAGGAAAACAACACACAAATAACTAAAACCTGCAGGAGTTATCATAAATGTACATTCCAGTCATGAGCCTGTGCAAAAGTTAACACACAGAAATCACTGAAGGAACAAATCAGCATCTGTCATACCATAATGGAGGCCACAACTGGTCCTTTGATAACCCACCAGAGGGCAGTGTTCTCATTTGTATCCCAGCATCTGGAGGAGGAGGAGAACAGTGCATTTCACTTCTCCTTCACTTTCTCTCAACACTTGGTAATATACAGCACCATAGGATACAATCAAGGTGCCATTTGCAGAATGAGGGGGGTGGAGGGGAGAGGAGGATTTAAAATGGAAGCGGGCCAAACAAAAGAGAATTTCAAAAATTATTTAAAACTTCTAATTGCCATTTGTTTGCTTATACTCGTACATTACATCATGTATTGTGCACAAAAAATTATAAAAGATAAAGATGAAGGCGAGGAAAGGGAAACCAACAAGAGCTTGTTAAACAGCTGCTGGAACTCTTAAATGGAATTAATTTTCATGCCAAAATATTGATAGCTTACTTACTTAATCCCATGCAACACGTTATCCATTTTAACCACTGTTGATTTGATTTGATTCTGTGATTTTAAAAACACTATCAGCATAAAAAAAATTATAAGTGATGTCAACAATGAAGGGAGTTAGTTCCCTTATGGGTCTCATCTATTTCCCTAAATTCCAGCAATATGCCCACTTCGTCTTAGATTGTATAGTTGCCAAGATGAAAAGGAGATACGTGCAAGGAGTTAGGAGTCTTAACGGGTGCAGTTCTCAGCATCACAAAGGCCTCTGCTTCTTCGCTATGACACAATATGCATTACGAACATGGCTCAAAGTCGACATGCATTTGTCCCTTTTATGAGGGTAAATCTTAAGTTGGAAGAGGAGTTTATACCCAGTGTCGTGAAAGTGGAGCCTCAGAACTGCCCAGACTGTGACGCAAATGGTGGGAGTTCCTGTAGTAAGAACAATCATTAATAAATTGGAGAAAAAATGCACTACAATTGTCATAATATTACCCTGTGTATAAAGGTTGAATATCCAGTATGAGCAGAAGGAGAAGTTGCTACTTCCCACCATTAATCTCTCAGGAATGAACACTCACCCCATCCTACTATGGTGTACCAGTAGAAGTAACGTCTCTCAGGAAAGAAAGTCTCCACCAGCAGAGTGAAGAGATACAGACCTTCAATGAACAGCCAGAAATAGTTGGACATGACACAGTAATGGAAGAAAACCATCACTGCTTTACACGCCACCTGCACGGGGGAAACACAGGGGGAGGTGTGTTACCAGAGCACAGGCAGAGGGAAATCTATTTCATCAGTGATTTCACTTCACTTTTTTGCTGATATTGGATAATCCTTTTAGGGCATCTGAGGCACTCTGGATTTCTTATCCTCTCACTTATAAGCATGTGCCAGTTCTGCAACAATATTATAAACTAGTTCCTAAAAAATATTTAAAAAGGTGCCATTTCAGCCATTTGTTAGACCTTCAAACTGTTTGACTTGTATGTCGTGGTGTTATCCACAGTAAAAGCATTTTGCTGCAGCTACCAAATGTAGAATGTTTAATGGTCAGCCTTTCTTTTTAAAAGCTCAAGGCAGTAAACGTCAGTGACAAACGTGCTTATTCCTGTAAATCACAGTGTAAACAGATCGGTGTCACTGGGGTGACAGGATTGCAACACAGTGCGCCTGCAATTACCTGAAAAATCAACTCTGTGGATAAAATTTTTTTTTTTTTTTTTACAGGCAGCTGGAGAGACCCAGCCACATGTGATGTGGACTGTAATCTAATGACATCATGTTAATTAAAGAGTGCAAATTCTGAGTGGGGTCAACCAATTACAGTGCCAATCTGATTCCCGGTGCCACGATGGTGACCTGTGATCACCATAGCAACAATGGTAAAGCAGCAGGTTTGAAAAAAGGGCAAAGTACCCATTGATATGTTAATGAACCTCTAGTAGAAGATTTCCACTGGCCTTGCTGAAGCCATTACCGTACCTAATTAGGTTTATTTATCATGCCTGCTTAACAACAGTGAGCAATGCGTTGTTAACAGACAAAGGCTAAGAGCTTGTTCTGCATTTGTAATCAAGGAGTATTAGTCATCTAATAGTGTGTTTGCTTTTTGTAAAATTTGCATGTGATTGAAGTTCCTTCAAAGGTGGATATCAAACAGAAATGACTGGAGGAGAAGCTCGTCTATGGGGATAGATTTATATCTAAAGTCGAGCGCGCGATAAAACATTCACGCGAGCAAATTATAATACTTCGCGCGAGCAGATTTTAACATCCGCGTGCATACTCATCTGTCTGTGAACCTCTTTACATCTCAACAGGCTTGATCACATTCTACACGCATGCTTTGCGTGTTAAAAATGAGTGGTTGCACGTCGACGAAATCCTTTAATGAAGCTCTCTGAAACCAATTAAGCAATCATCTTGAAAACATTTTTGCTACTGCCAATACAAACTTCACATACTGATTCAAAACCTGCCAGCGATTGCTTTGTCCGGGTTGGGGATCATTTAGAATAATAACGGCCTCATTTTGCAATTTTCTGCTTCAAATTTAAATTAATGAAATAATTAGCCTCCAGAACTGAAAAACGATGCAGTCATTGTTTCGTATTAAACGATAGCCAAACATGCAGTCATGGATTGCTTTCTTTCCTGTTGATGAAAACCAAATAAACAAGTAATCTATCAGCAACAGATAATGTGTGTGAGGGCCTCTAAAGGACCCCACAGCGCATGAAGTAGTTGTTGTTAACTGACTGTGTGTACGAAGCAGTGGTCGCTGTCCTCCTGAGCGTATAGAACACCATCCTTGATGAAGACTGAGATGGCTCGCAGGATGAAAGACACAAACAGGTTCATGTGAATGAAGTTCCTGGTGCAGTGGAGCTTCCTGGAGAGAAGGGGGAGTGAAAAAGATCACATCTTATCTCGTTTTCTCTCTTAAAGGTTCATCAAACCCTGTACCCTTGGCTTGTTTTGCTTGTTTTTCTCTCCCAATATTTACATGTCCAGTTACTATACTGTGTGTCGTAGCTCAGCTATCTATGTATAGTGGCACTATACATGTTCCTGGGCAGTTTTTATGAAAAAACTCTTCAAGTCCCCCTATTTAACATTTTCAAATTGCTTATTTTGTCCAAACAACAAATGATGACAAATGCAGCAAATCCTTAAAACTGAGAAGATGGAACTAGAGAAAGTTTGTCAGTTTTGCTTGAAAAACGACAATGAATTGATTATCAAAGAAATATTCATTTTCAGTCAATTGACCAATAAGGATAAAGGAACTATTTTGATGCCTCTGTATAGTGTACAACAAACAAACAAAAAGCTAATTTTCATGAATCTTGTGCTTTCATATTTCCATTCGGGGTAAATTCGATTTGATTTTGGGATTCAAATGGTTGAAGAACATTTGGAGAACAAGCATAAATGAAACCTATTTTTAGATCATGTCCCAACTTAGACAAGCCCGACTTTGGAGGCCACATCATGACGATCACCTGAATCTGCAGAGAATGACCATGGCTGTAGTCAGAGACACCAGCGATGTGCTGTAGCCAACTGTGTACAGAGCCTTAACTGAAGCGTAGTACATGTCCTAATGTGGGAGACAGAGAGTTAGTGCTGTGTGTGTGTGAGATAAATGTAATAGGACTTGTAGATGAGGTAGAAGAGATCGTACAGGTTTAGTAGTGTTGTCATAGAAGAAGCAGACGTCCACATAGTGAGGGAAAGGTTCAGACCAACCGTCCTCGGTACAGTTACGACTGACCTTGGCCATCTCTGAAAATCAAAAGAATGCATGCACCGATTTGGGGTGAATTGAACTGAATGACATTAATATTTAAGATATAAATTAGATCAAATCAAATGAGAGACACAGCTAATCTCACCATCGTCCGGCCCCATGATGTCATGGAAGAGCTCTGGACAGTTGACCGCCACAACTTCACCAACATTGCCCGCCTGCCAGCAGGTGAAGTTATCCCACATCCACGGACACACTGAGGAACCGAGAACAACAGAAACAGACACTAATTGAATTGATTTGAACTAAATTAAATCCAAATTAAGGTAATTTAATTGGATGTAAGAGTTTAATTTCCAATGATATTTAGCATTTTCACAACACCCACATGGACAAAAGTATTGCTAACATGTGAGCAGCTTTCAAATCTTATTGACCTCTCTTGACCCATCTCAGTCAGATCATCTGAAGACTTTATTTAATTAGCCTGTGTTAATACTTGACAATCATGTGATTGGAATGATACCGTCTTTTTAGGAGAATATTAACAGTACAATAAAACATTATCGGAAAAACAAGGTATTGCTTTTAGGTTGCATACAGGCCAGGCACCATTAAGGTATTCTGTGGTGTAGCCTGAGAGACAAAAGCCAGGGCAAAAAAACTGACCACAACTCACTGCACTACATGCTCCTTCAGCTCATTGTTCTGAGCAATATAATAGTGATACCTGAAGCTGACTCAGATGAGTATACCAAAAGCAACTCTCCTCTGGATTTTGGCAGCTGGACAGCAAGAGGACAATGTTTAGAGACGTTTTACAATAAAGACTCAACTCTGCTCTGTAAAGCCGAAGGGAGCTGCAGATTCAGGTGATGATTTCGTGATAAATACCTGTAGGTGCATCACAAAGAGCTTTCACATTGGCACATTGTCATTTGAAACATTGTTGTTATAAAAATATCAATTAGGCCTATATCTGCTTTAACTCATGTGCACTGTTATTCTTTTGTGCTACATCACATCATATAAAGGGCGGAAGAAGTTGCTTGGCACTGGAAAACTTTAAAGGGGATGTTAAAGAAGCAGGTTGGTAGGGAGAAGTAAGCGCAAAAAAAAAAAAAAGGTATTTATTAACAGAAATATGAATGAAACCAAACAAAAAAAAAAAAATAGGGTAATGCAACAAAAATAACTTATAATTGAAGAAATCAACACCAGCTAAAACCTGCAGCCTCACAGGAAGCTGCCACCTCCTCTACCCCAGTACTGAATGTCTTTTAATCCCGTCAGCCTCACCTAACTTGAAACTACCACCTGCTCAGATATGAGGCATTAACACTAGAAAATAATAAACAAAGCATTCGTTTAACATTTCTTTATTACTGCTGACATCACAATGTATCCAAGGGCACATACACACACAGTCCGATGAGCTCACCAATTTGATCAGAATGTCATTTACTGCAGAAAAGTTTCACCCACATTCTAACAGTCCCTCACTGCAAACCTGCGGTTAGTTGTCACTATCGCTGATTCAGCAGATCAGATTTATGTCACAGGTGGAACAACGACGGAACAAAGCACACTGTGCACACAGCAGGACTGACATCTTTTAGCAGGGTGTACAAACCAAGGCTGTCTTCTGTTACTTAATCTGTTATTGATTTTACCCGATTGAACCTCCGCAATGATGATAAAGTTGACATCATCAGCTTTCTCAAACAGATGCTGAACATGTTAGTGCTTCACGAAGGTAGGATTTATTGGGGCTGCTGCGTGTGAATGTTTAGCAAATCACTTCAGTGCATCTGACAGTCGATTTAATCCGTCTTTTGTTTTTTTTTTTCTGTCAATGAATTCTGATTCTTTTCACCCATCTCGTGTCACAAACAGGCTAAATCTATTTTTCTGTTGATCTCCTATTCATCTGCCTCAGTCATTACCTGACTCATGCTCACAGGTTTGATTTCTCTGTCCCTCTTTCTTTCCACTTCCATGTCCTTTATCTCCAGCACCTCTCCATCCCTCCCCATCTCTCTAGGTTTACCACATTGTTTATGCTCGGGTGCAGAGACTGTATGATTCCATGTGTGTTCGCATGCATGCAATTGCAGTGTGTTTTGCGTGTGGGTGCATCTGCCTGAGCATGTGTTCCCAGACATGTATGTATCTCTCTGTGTGTGTGTGTGTGTGTGTGTGTGTGTGTGTTTGCAGACCTTATTTCCTATTCTGCTTGGCTCTCTAATGTGTTTTGGTTCTGTCTGGTGAGCCGGACACAAAGCCAATTACCTTTTAAAGGGCAAATCGGAGCCAAATGAGCCGCACTGAGCTACAGAGGTAACCGGCTTAATAAAGCACTCTGTCTGCATCACTGGTTATCTCACACAAGATCCCACAGTATACTTAATCGTCACTGGGCCGCATAGCATCCACACACATGCTGCACATGCATAGCAGACAGTACTTGTGCACAAACACAGCAGATCAAGCACACAAACACACGCAGACATGAATTTCTTCTAATTAAATTTGATCTTATCAGACGACTGAGTGAGATTTTTAAATTTTTTTTTGTAGCCTGAGTCATGGGGTGTAACAATAGTACAATAATGATCAGAACTAATTTCTCCTCTACTACCACGTGCCAAAAGAGCATTCATTCATAATTTCTTATTAAAAGTTTAAACACTGGTCTGAAAGGAAAAACATGTCACGACACTACTGGACAGACCCTAAACAGAGAGTACATGGTTGCAGAGTAGCTGACCGCCGTGACTGATAGAGAACTAAGTGTTGACAATCTACAGACTGAGTGGACACCGCCTGGCCATAGAAACAGGCCAGTAATAATCAGAGAGCTTTTCTTTGAGAAAATAAATATGTATCCTGAGTTTAACCATCTCCCCGATCTTCATAAACTGCCATACCTATGTGGGATGAAAAGTCAGTGTGCAGTATTAGCTGCAAAATAAGACCTGTAGTGAATGTTTGAGTGATTACAATATTATTGCTACCCATAGTTTGTGCTTGTTTGTTTTATTATTATTCATGCATTATATTGTATTTATGTACGACTTTGGCAATATAGATTCCTGATATGTCATGCCAATAATGCTTGATCTTAAATTTAGCTTAATCTGGATGTGATCCATTGCTTTTGTGAGAAGCTGACATTTGGCTAAAAAAAAGACAAACAAGCTGCAAAATGTAAGCGGGGCTGCAACAATTATCATTACCCTTTCTGCTGATTATTTTCTTGATTCGTTGATTAATTGTTTGGTCTGTACAATGTCAGAATATAGTTTCAAAACTGATTACAGTTTCCTACAGGCCGAGGCAATATCATCTCTAAAAGGGTACTTGTTCTAGAATACTACTAATTTGAATCAAATTCATTCTCATTTAGCTTTAGAGGAACAGTGTGCAGGCCATTTTATATGAACTATTCATTTTGCGCTGGCTGAATTCATCTGGATGGTGATTACAGCACCATGCAGCAAATCATTATGTAGCAATGTTTACCTCAATTAAAAATATGATAACAAATAAATCATAAAATATATATCTTTTAGAAATGGATCCTGATATATGAGAAAAAAAAAAATCATCTGACCAGGCTGAAACAGACCACCTACTTTCTCTTTTTAATTATTTACGGTTTCCCTTTTTCCCCCTCTTGTGCTTTTTATCAAGCCCCAAGTCAGATTTCTGCAAACCAGGCGTTTGTCTTATTTCCTCAACATTTGCTGTCAGCAAAACACAGAATGGTTCCTTTTAAAGGGACAGGAGGAAACAAGGGCCAGTTAAAGGGTTGAGGCAGCATCACGTCTGAAAATGGATAGCTCTATGCAAAAACAAAAAACTGCCCATGTTACAGAAGAATAAGTAACGATAGCAACAGAATCCCTGATTTTAACTATAAACGCAAGTGTGAACTAAATTGAGACGAACTGATTTATTTCTAAATGAAACCTGTGCTCTAACCTTCCTCGGGGCATGAGATGTAAAGATTTAAATAGCTCATGCAGTGTGCGGTTTAGCACGCAAGAAGAACTACAGGTCCAAAAACGAGCTGAACCTACATCTCTTCTCCATATTTAACTTGTTACCTTACACTCTAAATCTTTTGTGTTGATTGTTTTCTTCAAGGAGCCGGTGGCTGTCAGTGAAGCAGTGAGTCACAGTGCAGTCTGGGAGATGCAGTCTGTTGTGCAATTTTCAAGCAGCGGGAGTCCTGCAGCAGTTGCTAATGAAAACCACAGTCCATAGCCAAGAAAAGAATTGCTTCCAGGAATCACATACCAAGCTTCCTGTGTTTTTGCGAAAGCAGCTCAGCGTGACATTGCAGGCAGACATTTTGGTTTGTGAACTGTACATCACTGGATGGTTGCCTGTGCTACGTAGCGAGCTGCCTTTTGGGCGATAAACATGATAGAAAACTGCACTCATCTCTCAACCTTACATGTCCCTCTATGACCTTTTCAAAACTGATTGGATAAACGGACAAATGCCAGACCGTTCAGTATAAAAACAAGCCTGTTTATTTTTATTTGTTCCTGGAAAATTAGATTTTTTAGGAGATGCAAGACTTTCGTTGGCTGTTCTGTGTTTTCTGAGCAGACAAAGGTGTAAACAATTTTATGACATCAGAAGAAGCATGAAAACTGGTGGATTATTGCCAAATTATGCACACAGAAGGATGCAGGAACAAACACACACATCATACCCATACTCCTGGACAATGTCGTCCCTTACCTAATTCAAGGTCATCGCTGGGGTTGTGCTGTATGATCCTCTCCATGCATTTGTCATGTTCCCGCTTGATTAAACAGTGCTCGGACTCTGAGGCCACCTAGTGAAAATAAACAGAAACATGCACAGTGTCACAATAAATACCACTGCGCCACTGAGAAGAGTGTTAAAGGCCCTGAAAGCCTGTTTCTTCTTAACCAGCTTCTTGCTCTTGCCAAGGGGCACAACATAAACACAGTAATATCTGCCAAAGTTAAAATGATTCTGGTAACGTGACATTAAAAGTTTTTATATGTGCGATTGGGCTCTTCTGGCCAATTTGAAGTGGGCAGAACCTTCTTGGAAAAAAGCTGACGTCAGGTTTTTACAAGGACCAATCAGAACAATGAGCAAATCAAGAATTGGAATGATTTTTCTTATTCAGTCACAAATATTTAATGATGGAGAAATACTTAAGCTTTGACAGGTTCTTTAATGCTACACTAAGCAATATTTCATTTTTAACAATGGATAAAATGGCTGTGTAATGTGAAAGCGGTCACGAACCAACAAAAAAATAAATAAATAAAAAAATCACCCGACTCTGCATTCCCCTCTTGACATCTTGACGAGAGTTTTGGCGTCTTTCAGCTCATTGTTTTGGATTTAAGGCCCATAACATCATTGTTGTATGTGTAAAATATTAGTTAAAACCGTTATGAGCAGCATATTTTTATACCAAAATCCTTCTCTTTTCTCTTCCTGTAAAATGTTTAACTTTTTTTTGATAACTCACCATGGACTCTGGTGGCTATACATAAAACGTATTCAATCAGAAATTATTTGAGGAGAGTCATTCCCCCACCCCCTCATATCAAACTTCTCCTGACTTTGTTAGCTTGAGGGCCGCAGCTAGTGCAGACATGTCATGGGTCGAAGTGTGTTTTTGTTTTTTTCACTTTTAATTCCATCTTTCATGTTCTCCCGCTCCCGATTTAACAATGCCACCGCATTGTTGAGGGATGTTGATGAGGGAGCTTTAACTAGAGGCTCCTAAATAATTCACCAATTCAAATCCACTTTTGAGTGATCAAATCAAATTCCTGAGCTTGGAAATATGTCAAAATACAAAAGCTAAAGATGCTCTAAGTGCCATTTTATTGAGATTAAATCAAGTAACCAGCCAAGAAAGAAAACACATTCACCATCTGGGTCCAAAGTGCAGTCAGGGAATCCATTTGCCCAGGGGTAGTAGAATTACTGTATGTCTCTCATTAAGCCAATCTCTGTTTTGCACCATTGACTTTCTTGCACCCCCCCCCCCCATGTTCACTCTCACTGTGAGATGGTAGGTGTAATATGTCGCAGCCCTCTGAGCCATGGCTGACACATCACTCCATCATCTCCCTCCAATATGAATTCACTTCAGGCCTCACTGCCTGGATAAGATACAGCATCAAATGACTGTGAAGATGTCCTAGGATTCACTTCCTTTCCTTTCGCTGCAGGTGGGCGGAACTTTAAACACTGCATGAATTATGTGAATCATTGGAGCCATCTTCTGTCTAGTTTCAGGCGCGATTCAGTTTCCAGGCAACACTTGTCAACACGATGGTTAAACAAAAAAACAACAAAGATATTGAAGTACTCACTTTTTCATATTCTTCATAGTGTTTGATATAATTTAATGAAACTGACACTGGCATTATTTGAAAGTAAGATCGTTTGTACCTGTAGCAAGCATCCATGTTGCTAAGCAGCAGATACCCAGCTAAGAGCCTGTACATATTGTAGGCAAAGCTTCACAGAAATGAGAAATAATTGGATGCAGATGACTTATATCTGTTTGGCACGAGGGCAGACAGGCTTGTAAGATGACAGTATTAAATGTGTTATTAATTTATTCAGATCAAATCCTGGATAGCAGGTTATACACGTTACTGCGCTGGATTAGTATTTTAATTTTACTATTACTGGGATTTATTTTCTATACTAATCTGACCACACTGGCATTTACACCTCCATCTACCACACACACACACTTGAAGAGTGTAGCTGCTGTGAAGAAGTGTATGTGGTGTTGTTCTTAGCTGTATGATCATTTCACATCTCCTACTGTGCTCTGTCACACACCTCCCACAGTGAGGAGTCATGAAATGGATTTGGGTAGCTAACAGATAGGAAAACACACACAGGCAAACACACACACACACACACACACATCAAATCCTCTGTGGAGCAGGTTACATTAGCGCTTTGTACGTTCAAACTTAGCCAAGTTAAGTGTTTACTAAGTAATCAAACACAGTAGCAATGAATTTCCCACAAACTGGTGCAACTCAGTCCAGGTTAACTGAGGTTTAATACGCTCTGATGTAAAACAGACACCATGACAACAATGCATAGGCTATAAGACAGATCAATGATAGTGTGCCTTATTCCCCTCTCCGACAGATGTCGGACTATATGAGACATCCATTTTGAAGCTGCAGAACCACGTTTCCCTCCCCAAGGCTATTTTCGAGGACCAGATAACTCGGTAGCTCCCACAGCACAGATAATAAAACTCCAATTTGACGTTGCAGACCACTGGTCCACTGTACAGACCCATTTGGCACACAATAAGCCAATCACAACAGACGTATCTGCCACATCAGCTTCTGAAGGTCAGCTCAAGACTGTGGAAAGAGGTGAGCTGGAGGAACACTTCATACAGGTGAGGGGGCAGTGTTAACGTAAAGGTTAGAAGAGATGTACGTGACTCCAAGGTCGCATTGTGATTTCATTTTAGTCTCCCTGGTAACCATCATCAAATTGGTGCCATTACTATTTTACTGGCAATTATAAAAAGAAACAGATGTCAGCATCACAATCACAATTAAAGGACAATATCCAGGATGTCAGAGTTGCATAATGTTATTTCTTTTCATAAAAACCAATAAACAATTTCTGTATCTGTGCTTCACCAATGAAACTGCTGCAGTGTGAATATAATTCCTCCCACACAATCTTGCACAACTCTTCCATTCTGCCTTTTATTTCAATGAGACCGCTAATAAAAGTGAATCACAGCAGATGGATAGGCAGCTCTACGGTCAGCCGGCCCATCTGTTATTGTTCTAACAGGCGGTCAGTCGTCTTAGCACAGAGCCGATCCAGGACCTGTAGCGTATGCTGATGTGCTGATGCGGCATATGGTGATTTCCACGCTTCCAGCGCCTGTCACAAGCACACCCGCGAGAGAGAGCACGTATGAAAATCCGAAGCTGAGAGAGATGGCTGGCCTGATGATGGAGACGTGAACACACTCACTCCCTCGCATACGAGATATATTTGCACATTCCTGTTGGCTCCTGAACACCCCCCCCCCACACATACACACACGCACACACACACACAGGACGTAGATGCGTGCACACAAACTACTCACCAAGGGCAGCAGAAAGAGTGCAGTTAGCAGGTAGCCTCTCATTGTCTCCTGTGAAGTGCTTGCATCCAAAAGGCTCCACAATATGCGTGCGTTTGTGTGTGTGTGTTCACAGGGGTGCACCGAAATTGCTCCCCTCAGCGTCGCCACACGTCAGCATCCAGGGCTCTGAAATACAACGCACAGAGGAAACCGGCTCCATAAGAGAACAAACAACAACAACGTAACACGAGAGCATCATCACTTGATATTATTATGCGTTTTGGGAACCGGGAACTGGGAAATTGGGAGGAGCTGCTGTATGTGGAAGCGTTTTCCTCCCCATTCAGTATTCCCATTTAATCTCATTTAAAAACGTTTCTTTAAACAATAGCCATAGTGTTACTTAACATAGAAACACAGGACTCTCCCGGTTTATGTTTATCCAACTTTTCTGGGAAATCATGTTTTGTCTGTGATTTCGTCATAGTGGATGGGTAGAAAAAATAAAAATAAAAAAAAAAACAACTTCAAAATGCTCCTTCAGTGCGGTTGAGAACAAAAGATGACACACAGTTTACTTGTGAATTAATTTAAACTGCAGATTGTAAAAAAAAAATTTCTCCAGCGTAAACTTTACCTTCCACACGCCATTAGTGGCGCACCTCACAGCATTTTAAGTTCAGTGACTGGATGGTTCTTGCCGAAATGCACAGCTACCTTCAGCTAATGTCGCAGCTAGCTTCTTGCTATTGGTTTTTATGTACACAGGCTTGTAAATTTGACTTTGTCTGAAAGAAACAGATATTTTCTGAAACAGTTGTTGGCCTTTTGTACTTATGATTCAATCAGAAGAGCTTAATGCCGATCCACGGCAAAGAAGTGCTCCAATTGTGAGTCACATAACATTGTCTATAAGAAGAATGAATGATAGCTCCTCCCATTTCACATCTGTATAGCTCTTGGTTGGAGTTCATCGGTGAAACAAAACACTTTGTTGACTTAGCTGTACATTTTGCAAATGTAAACCTTTGAAATGGAGTCACTGGCTTTTAAGGATCAAACTCAGACTTTAACTCAGTAGTGGTAAAACATGAATAGTGCTGCTACACTACTGCAGGCTTTAAGAACTACATACTTAAATATAAATTGTGGTTAATTTGATAAACTATTATACACAAGCTGAAATCGTCCAGAAATGACACTGAAATACCTGAAGCATCAATTTATAGAATGGAAATATCTATTCTGTTTTACTATTTTAAAATCCTGTTATGTCTTTTTCTATTGCCTTTTATTTATTTGGTATCTCTAAATGCCTTTTAACATATTCTATACAGCACTTTATTCTTATTTGCTACATGATGAGGCAACTTGCTGGTTTTAGGCATCATTGATGATGTTGTTTAAATGGTTAAAGTTAAAAAGAGGTATTTAACAAGTACTTCACTGGTAAAACTGGTCAAAAAGAAGCCACAGCCAATTGAAAAATCTGGGGTCAATTAACTGACGATATTGTTTAAGGAATTGTATTGATGTACGGCTTTTCATCGTCTTATGTAAAATTAGTATCTCTAGGTTTGGGGGGTGTTAGTCGTTCAAAATAAGCAATTTGATGACGTTACTTTGGTATTGTGGAATTTTTTATTTTCTCACTATTTTCTGACATTATATGGACCAAATAATCGACTGATCAGAAGATTAAATGATGAAAGTAATTGTAAGTTAATATGCATTTTACTGCATTGTCTTCAAAAGTTTGATCTTTATTTAAGAAATAAATAAGTTTATTACAATTACAGAGAAAAAACTGATACTGTACGTCATAACTAAACTCTCAACCTACTCACACATAAACAAACACGCCCACACACACTATCAGGTGGTATGTATCACTTCATATCTTATCCCAACAGAATCTTGCACTCGGAAAATAAAAACCTTAATCAAATCACAGAGGCAGCATTTGTTTCTCTCCGAGGTTATACAGGACCACAAAAGATACATCATCACCTAAATTTTGAGTTAAAGCAGAAACCTGAAACAAAGCAGTGGATCTATGAAGTTGATTACCAAAAGGCAGGACATTTTGAAGCATCACATAAATTTCCTTTAAGACAACAATATTTATGGGCCTCGGGTCAGACTTTAAAAAAACACCCCCACGTACACCCCTCCTCTCATGGCTTACTCATCCACACAGCTTTCTGAAAACACAATGATTCACTGCAAACACAACGCACACTGGCCAGCACCAGCAGAGACACACACACACACACACACACACACACACACACACATCTCCCTGATTCATGCACACACACAAACAAATTTCGCTTTCTGTGTGTCCCTTCCCTCTAGTACCAAATCCAATTACCTCTAAAGCATCTCTCTGATGCTTTATCAAGTAATACGACAGACTGTGCTCAGAGGAAAAAAAACCTGGCGATACAGAGGAGGGATAACATGTCAAGTAGGGCTGAAACCAAACTGTCGGGATGCATTTAAATGGACAAACACACAATCAGACATAAGAAAGACAGAGAGCTGAGC
Source organism: Gadopsis marmoratus (assembly GCA_036023855.1). Classification (NCBI taxonomy): domain Eukaryota; kingdom Metazoa; phylum Chordata; class Actinopteri; order Centrarchiformes; family Percichthyidae; genus Gadopsis; species Gadopsis marmoratus. The sequence continues at coordinate 29,251 of JAVQJF010129942.1, forward strand.
ACAATGACAATTTGGGAGACATGGAATCAATTAGGTTTTTTCCTCTCAGTCTCAATCCCAATATGTCACAGCAGCCATGTTGCTGGAGGTTCCAAATGAAGTTAAAGAAAGAAAAACATAACCCTTGTTTCTGAGGAAGCACTGGTGCAGGAAAACAAAACCCCCAGAAGGGCTAAACATCAAACCATTCTGAGGGCAAGAAGGCAAGAGAGCCTTCGCTTTGCTCAGCACTGGGCCAGTTCAGTCCGGTAGCTACCATTATAGGTAGGTTACATACTGAGTATGTAACCTACCTATGTACTGAGTATGTAAGACACACTACAGAACCCAATATATGATGATACAAGAGGTTTCCCATTCGTGAATAATGGCCGAATCTGGACCAAAACGCAGAATAACTTGAAACCAAAGGAAGATTGGCAACCACATTGATTAGTACAGGGATCACTAGGTTGTCAGTCAACCATAAGACTGTAAGTGTGTGTGAGTGTGTGTGTGTGTGTGTGTGTGTGTGTGTGTGTGTGCAGACACACACATACAGCAGATGTGTGTGTCTGCAGATGCAGATGCAGATGCAGACGCCACGCGCCCTCCTTACCGATCCGTCTCCAACGTAAAAAGGGGGATTTTAAAGCTCTGCCTCAACATATCAGCTTCCTCCTCGTGTGTCTCGAATTCCTCCGAAACACCGCGGCGCATCAATTATTCATTTTCAGCCTGGAACGATCCCAGTAAGACGGGAGAGGCGCTTTCGTTTAACCCAAATGTCAGCCTGTCTGCGTGTCAGTCAGTGTGCAGCAACGCAGCCGTTCGAAGCCGTCAGCTCTCGGCATCGTTTCTCAGCGTGCTCCGTGAACGCGCCATGCACCGGACCGGACCGACCGTTTGTCGCTGCTGCTGAAGAGTCTTTTCCAATTGTTTAACGATGACAGCTGGCGACATGTCAACCGGGCCGTGGGCACGTCGGGGGGAGAGGGAACACGCGAAAACGGTCGCAGTCACAATAAAACAGTGACACATGTGCTTTTATTGCCGGCCCGCGCGGGGGGGGGGGGGGGGGGGGGGGGGGGGGGGGGGGGGGGGGGGGGGGG
>JAVQJF010129947.1:0-43531 GCA_036023855.1 Gadopsis marmoratus
CACACACACACACACACACACACACACACACACACACACACACACACACACACACACACACACACACACACACACACACACACACACACACACACACACACACACAGGCTCTTCCCTCCCAGTCGCTGTTGTTTTATCATTAAATGGTGACATTAGTTCATATCATGCGATTCGAAGAGGATTCATTGCACATTAGAGGCCCTAATCGCCACCTATAGTCTACCCCCCGGGTCTCGCCCACATGACCCTGCTGAGCACAGCACTTTCTTTATGCCCCCCTGAAAGAGCTGGGGATTGAGCCCAAACAAAAAAAAACCCCACGAGGGTGAAAAAATGTTTTTACACCCGCCCTGCTCCCTCGCAGGCCTGGCAGTGTGGGCGCACAGGGCCGTTTTAGCTTTAGATCAATGGGACAAGTTACTGGAGTCTGGCCAACTCTGACACATAGCACAGAAAGAAAAAAGCTTGCCTCTTCAAAAAATTGGGTTTTGTCACCTTGTTTTGTATCTACACCCCCCCACCCCCAAAAAAGTGATGCGAAATGTGGGAGTGTTTTTCCTTAAAGCCTCTAAAAGACTCAGTCTTAATGCATTGCTTGGGGGTGGGGCGGAGGAGGGGGTGGGGTGTGCATAGGCTCATGGGAGGAGAGGGGAGGCCGCCTCACATCACGAAGCTCTTGTCAGACCTGGGTTCTGACACGGAAGCTCATCAAAGCTGCAGCTCTTCCTGCGGCTAATGATGGGCGTTGTAGTTTAAGAACACGTCTGGGGGTGGTGATGATGATGATGGTGCTTATAAAACCAGGAGCTCACGAATACTCCCCCAGTCCACAGGAGGGGTTTCACAGCAAGGGCGTAGCGCCCCCCGTTGGGAGAGACAGGACAGTGTTCTTTTTCAGTTAGGCACAAAGACAGACGCAGCCTCGTCTCTCTGCGTTTTCTTTTCTGGGAAATGTCTGCCTTTGTTACGGGATAAAGCTATATATTCTGTGTGTCTCTTACGGTCAACAAATGCAAATTTTTTCCCATGTCATTAAACATACCTTTGTATGCATCAGTGAGCCACCATGAACACACACATTGTAGTTTTTCTTTCAAACCAACGTAGAAATACTCAGTACAGCATCAAAGGTGTATTAATCCGCAGCTGAAAATAGTCCCCAACAAATGTACTGTTTACTCCTGAGTAGCATTAAAGCTTAAAAGCTTGAAACTAAGGTCAACCCCTAATCCTGTTCTCAAAAGACGCATCGTTGTTTTCTACAGTTCACGTAGGGAGAAAATGATATCTTTCCATATGCACTCTGCTCTACATATTTTACATGCGACTCTATGAACCACATACTGGACCCCTGCTGCTACCTAGTCCTTGCATGGTGAAGCAACACACCCTGGCCTCTTGAACCTTTCCAACACGACTTTCCTGTTTCCTGACCCTGAACCCGGGGTGCGCTCCAATATGCGTACTACCGTACTACTGTACTACTTAGTATGCCAGCAACAAAAGACTCAGTATGTCCCAATACAAAATATGTCAAATGCAGTATGCCAAAACTACCAGGATGTCCCACTGCATCCAATCACATGTTGCAGTATGCAGATGACACCTCATTGACAGAAGTGACACAGTAGTATGTCCCTGTATGCAACAGTATGTGCTTTATAACAGAAGCTGCAGTATGTACTAAAAGTACAGATAAAAAGTACGCCAGGTCTCCCTGGCTGTTGCACTGACCCCGGGGGTGTCGACAGACCACACCTCCTCCTGCCCTTGCCACATGCCATCTTCCAGATAATGCTCCCCGCCTCGGTGTCCTGTCCGCCCGACACCTTGTTAAAAAATAAAAAAAATAAATAAAAAAAGGGACATGATAGCGAGGAAGGTCAGAACACAGTGAAGAGGCTGCCAACGTTAACACGCTGTAATAATTTGAATGTGGACATTGGGGGAAAAAGACCAAGTCTTCTTGTGGTGCACGTATATTCTATAATCTTTTACATGAGAATGGATAACAAGGTCATTGAACAAATTGAGTTGTAATCTTGACAACTGTAATTTTCAATCTCTTTTAATGCAAATAATTATCTTCATTGAATGAACTGGAAGTGTGTGAAATATTAGGAGGAGGACATGCTGCTGTATCTACGAGGGATGAAGTTACATTGGTCAGAAGTCTCTGGACAGCCCTGCACACATACTTTGTGGGTCTGGAGCGGTTTGGATTAAACCCTTTAGTTCCAAATAAAGGGAAATGTCAATGAAACATGACAATACCCCCATGCACAAGGCCAGGTCCATAAAGGAATGGTTTTCCCAGGTTTGTGTGGAAGATCTTGACTGATTTGCACAGAGACCTGACCTTAAACCCGCCCAACACCTTTGGAATGAACTGGAATGCCAATTGTAAGCCAGGCCTCATCGCCCAACATCAGCGTTGGACCTTACTAAAGCTTTTGTGACTGAATGGGAGCAAAGCTCTGCAGCCAGGTTCCAAAATCTAATGGGAATGTCCTGGTTAGTCTGGAGAATCTAATAATGCTTTGAGGAGCGCAGTCTATTCACCGCCATTATTTAGGGATAACAGTACAAGTCTACAAGACAATCTCAGCACATGAAAGTCAAACTTGGCAGGTAAGACAATACATTTATTACGTGGTAAATTGGCCCTTTAATGTCCAGCTTTCCGCTTTCACTACAGGGAAGTAAAACTGCATATTTAAAGAGGAGTCTGGTTAGAAAATGAATTCATTTATTTAACACGACCGGATCAGCAGATCAGCACACACACATAGCATCAGACTCGAGTCACAATCACTCACTTTCAGTATATACAGATAGGCACATTCACATTAGGCATTAAAGCCAGCCACAGCGTCTACAGTAGGTCCAAACCTGTGGCAGGTTCGGTCGCTGCCTCCGAGTCCAGCAGAAAAATCAGCCAGGTTAACCAGGGTCAGTTTTAACTCCCCAACGTCAAGAGTAAAGGTTTGGATTTTGGGCTGGGGACACTGATCTGGTGTCAGAAATCCAGACCAGTGTTCTTCCTCCAAATCCACTACCTTTGTCCCTGAAATGTTAAGACTGCAATTGTAGACCATTTAACGCACAGGCAAATCTACAAAACAACACGTGCTCGTCAGGTAAAATAAAACTCTTCAAGTGAATTCCTTGACCTTGTTAAATCCACTTCAGTCAGGAGAAGTGATGTGCATCGTGCAAAGATGACAATTGATTTTTAATCTGCAAGAAATTTAAGACATCGTGTTCATGGTGGACCAAACTCAACATCTGGAGGGTGTTCCTTATATTTTCTGCACTGGTTGTGAAAACATACATTTGTTTGGTGTAAAATCTACCTCAGAATATTCTCCCTCTTTAAATGAGTTAAATAAGTGATCAAGGAAAAAGTAGAAAAAAAAACCTCAAATTGTCTTCACTTGATGTGAACTTGATGACACATTCTCCAATTTATTGAATGCAAATTCAAATAAAACTCAAAACACGGAAAGTAAAAAAAAATGGGGACTTGAACCACATAAAAAAAATTAAAATTATGAAACAATGGATAGTGTAACTCAGAAAACGCAAGTTTAGCTCAAGAAAAATAAAAAATAAATGTTCAACCAATTCTTTATTATAATACAGGCATTTGATTTGCAGTGCTAGCACTCTAAACAGCTTGGAAGAAGAATAGGGCACTTTTTAAGATGCTCACTATTCGAACTATGTCCATATTAAGTTTAAAAAAAAAAAGAGGCTAAGAACAACTGAGAAATGCTGGGAAAATACCAACACGGGGACAAAAGCAGAAAGGAAACTTTCAAAAATAGTCTTTTGGGCTTTGAATAAGTCAGTGTCCTTCATGTTTAGCAGGTTCCTCGGCAGTAACCTTTAATGGACAAGAGAGGCGAAGGGACTGCAGCAGGTTTTCAATGAATGATGGGTGAAGAAAAAAAAAAAATTGGCACCCATAAAAATCCCATCCCAGCGTAGAGGATAGAGTCAAACTAATAAAAACAAAAATGAATAAATAATCAGTCTCTTTAAAAAGGCTTCTCAGATGGCGGGTTTTCAAGCTCAAAGTTTCAGTGGGTGTTTTTCCTTTTCCCCCCAAACTTCAAAGTGTCCCTCTGTGTCGACTCCATCTCAAATAACCGCCTTGTTTCAGAGATATTTACACTTCAAAAGCAACCCAATCTGGGTCTAGTATGCACATAATGCTACATTGGATGGATGAGGGCGCCCCCTAATGTCCTATAAAGAAATGCAGCATGTCGGTAGGTTGTCTTTACCCTGCCCCACAGCCAGTCAGGTCTGTCTGACCAGAGATAACGAGGTTTTAGAGTTAGTCCTCTTTCACTGTCCTGGGATCAGTCCCGAGTCCTGCCCTTCTGACCTGATGTCCTCTCTGGTGCAAAGGGTGTGGCCTGAGAGCAGTACTGACAGAGGAAGAGCAGGGAGCGGGATGGTGGGGAGAAATAAAAGCAGCCCAGGTGATGAAGGTGAGTGATATGGCGGGTCGCCCTGACAGAGGAAGAGGCTGCTGGAGTTATTCTGCATTCCAGACACGTTGGAAGGTCAGAAATTCCATCTTCATGCAGTGAAAAAGGCAAAATTCACTCACTTATTAACCTCTGTTATTTTACCTGATTAGATCCATTTGCTCATCTGTGCTCGACTGACACCTCCCTGACTCTTATTTACAGCTTTTTCATTGTTATTGGTACACCGAGTTTGGTGACCTCACAATATTCCCTGCATAAATGGTACGGTCACATAAAATTTTCGTCCTGGGAAAACTGCCCCGGACTCTGACAAACAGAAGTGTGTGACGCCAGTTTCCGATGCAGGTAATGCATACTGATCACAGCAATCACAAACTCAACCGTGTGCGAGAGCGATACCGCAGTTTGTGGCGATAACTGCCCTAAATATTGTGATAAAACAGGCAAGCACAGTAAGGAGAACAAAAGGTGCCCTGCGGATCCACCAGAGCCGGCTGGAGATCGCACTGAAACAGGAAACGCATGCTTGGTTTGTCTGTCGTACGGGCGTCAAGAAAAGTAAATGAAAAACAGTGCAAATATTTGTGAGATGGAAGAGTAATGTGACTATACATTTAGGGTACCAGATTTGCTCCCCGGGTTGCAAATTGACCCGATCACACGTGAGGCTCTCCAATTTGTTGCGTAAACTGCGTGGAGGAATACAAACCGCAGAGAAGGAAGGATGCCGCTGGCCTGACAGAGGTTAATGTTAGAAAATTTACTTTGCAGACTGCCGTTGTTAGCGTGCTAGCCACGCCAACACCTAGTATGTTTACAGTCTCACGCACGCCATTTCAAGTCCCGCCTGCTTTTTGCCCCATTTCGCCAGGCAAAAATCCTGCCCGACTGCATCTCAACGCCGCCCAACTTTCACCTGAGCAGGAACCTAATGAGCTAACAGTTACGTGGGTGTGCACGGCCTTTAAATTCACTAAACCAAATATTTGTTAAACACAAACAATTACAACTTTGCAGTAGGAATTTTCTAACCAGTGAGGTAGCAATGGACAAAAGTACATTGTTACGTCACTGATGGATTGGGGGGGGGGGGTCCTGAATTTTTCCACCTGCCAGTCAGTGCAACAATATTTTTCTGCTGTAGAATATTTAGTGTTTAAATTATCCTTTAAAATTGAAATTTGACATATAAAGAAGCACTTATAGTAGCATAATTAGCTGCTAAATTTGGGACCATTAGTGAATGTTGGCCCAAAATTTTTTTTTAAAAATCCCCCAACAAAAACACAATTGTGTTTCTATTTCTTTTTTTTTTTTTTAACATACTTAACCATGGATTGCATCAAAGATGGAATTTCGAACTACCAGCTGGGAATTTTTAACTTTCTAGACACAGCATCAACCTTCCACTGCCCTCTTCCTGTTATTCTCCTCTGGGTAGAGGTTCTGGTTTCACCAAGACCCTTCTTTGTGTCGTCTCCCTTGCTTATCGATACAATTTGTAAAAATGAAGTTACTCTCTTGAGCCCAAGCATCCACAAAGTGACGGTGATAACCTTTGTTAAAGCACTATCCTGCTGTTGAAAGTTTAAGTGTTTTTAAGCACTATAAAAACACACTAGGCGCTCCGAATTGTTAATGCACAACAGCACATCCTATCTTTTCATAATATAATGATAACCATCAATACACTTTGTCTTGTACCTGATTTAGCTCCTTTATCTCTTACTCCTCGTCCACCTGTTAATCCCAACCAGTACACTTCACACATCTGGACACGCGTGTGTCTGTCCTCTTCTGGTTTATGTCTGGATGGAAAATCTAAGTTTTTGTCCTCTAGCTTCATGACCTATTCCTCCTCCATTTGCGAACCTATCAGCAGAAGTACAAGTTTGGGCTGCTCTTCGCCACCACTTTCATCATCCTCTACTCTCTCAAGTTCCCTGTTGTGGACGCCCATCACCAGGAGGAAACAGCAAGTCAGCGAGGAGGGGAAGGAGGAGCAGATGACAAGGGAGGAGTGCACACACTACTATCCTCGGCTGACTGTTCAGGCTCTACTAACAGAAGTCCAAGCGACTGCTACTCTCCCCCAACTACTTCGCCCCTGTCCTCTTCCTCCTCGTCTTCCTCCAGGAGTTGTTTGTCTGTGTAAATGTCCCTGACCAGGAGGACTCTGGTGAGGAGGCTCTCCAGGATCCTTCGCTCCAGAGGTGTGGAGCTGAACCACAGCGGGTCGTCGGGACTGCAGGCCGGATCTGGCTGAACGTAGAAGACATCCAGACGCTCCCGCAACAACGGCGGGCTGGAGGGAGGGAGAGAAGGACAGAAGAGTACGAGTGAAAAGGGAGACAAAAGTGCAGGGATAGAATAAAAGCGAGGAGAGAGCACGAGAAACAGGAAAAAGAAAGTGAATCAAGAAAAGGGGTAAAGGGAAGGGACAACAAAGGATATATATTCAGACGAGGAGGGAAAAATAAGAGATGCGAAGAAGAGAAAGAATATAAGAGACAAATATGAGAAGTTAGAAAAGCAGGGCACAGAAAAGTGCAAAATAAAATTTGAAGAGAAGGAAAAGAAAAAACAAGAGGATGGAGAAAATAAAAGGATGGAAACAAAAGATAAAATATGTAAAAGAGAAATTAGGAGAGCAAAAGGAGGAACAGAAGTAAATCTATTGTCGTGAGTTTGCTCTTTAATAATGTGAAAAAAAATCTGTTGTCTAAGGTTTCTTTAATTATTAAAGTCCTCATCTTTCAATAGTCAACACTGTGGTTCAGGATGTGAACAGCAATGAGTTATAATCACAGGACTCAAACACAGAAATCCAACTGGCTCATTGAATTAATGATGCAGAACGGCGCAACTGAAGAAACACACTCGTCATTTTGAGGTTAATTCAGTGCGAGAAAAATTAAGTTTGATATCAGATGTAACTCAATGTCAGGCTTTAATACGAGTAGATCAAATTATTAAACTATAAAACAGAAATAATTATTTACCAAGTATTTTGTGTATTATGTGTAGTTTACTAATGTCATTACACCAGTAGAGATGTTGAACCCACCACTTGGATCTGTAGAGGTCATATAGGTGACGCTCGCGCTTCTTAACCGGGCAGCGTATCGTGGAGCCTCCCGAGTCGTCGTCCGGTTCGTAGTCCTGATCGCCGTCCTCCAATTTACGCTTCCTCTTCCTAGACTCTGTTTGCACTGAGGGACCAAAAGAGAAAAACGCAACATTTTTAACATATACAAGATTATGCGTCAAGATATTGTGAGCAAGATTTGAACCTCTAACACACCAGGTACACAACATTTGACTCCGCATTATTATTATTATTATTATTATTATTATTATTATTAAAGGCTGTAGATAAAAAGAAGGTACTCGCTGGAGAGGATGGATTTACAGGATTTAAGAGATGATGCAAACAAAAGTCTCGAGACTGATGCGTTTTGTTTTGGCTCTGTACTGCAACATATAATGCAGACATGAAACTGACTATGGAGGTTAAAGTGCAGCCTTTCAGGTTTGAAGGTGTTAAGGTTTCACATCCATATGGGATGTATGAGTCCTTGGTGATTGACTTTAGAAAGAAAAAATTTATTATACATTACATCCACATTGCATAATACATTTTTTACCCCTCAAAAAAGCCCCTCAAGTTATCAGATCGTCAACACATTTGGTTACTTAAAAATAATTCAGTGTGTTGGAGAACAGTCGGAACAAAACGCGGTCTCTTACTCCTTGGATTAACGTATGCAGACATTGTGAACATGAATTTAATGACACGATAGCAGAACATTGGAGTAAATCATTTTCAGTTCTCAATGCCTAAGAAAATGTCATGAATCCAAACTACAAGGACACAATGTTTCCCTGGAGTTGTATTACATCTGTTATAGCACCTCTTTGAGGCCCCCTACTCAGTGATGGATAAACTGTGGAATACATTGCTGCCCGTCTAAAATGAACAAAAAACACAAATGAACAATTTAGTATAAAAACAATCTTGAAGTATAAAAAAATGTTGTCAGATTTGACAGCATGCACAGGCAGGATGCGCTGTTAGGAAAAAAAATCCACAGCATGCACAAGTTACCAGCCTCACCGTGGTGATCCTGAGAGATGGAAGGCACGCGGATGCAGACGGTGGTCTCCTTGGTGACAGGATGGACGGTGTCAGGGCCGTAGACGTTGGCGAAGGAGAGGCGGAGGTGCTGCTCCACGGTGCGCAGGCCAAAGTATTTGGTATTCAGGTAAACCAGAGAGCGCAGTAGAGCGGCAGGACTCTGCTCCCCGAGCTGCCGGCTGCTCCACAGGCTCTGCTCCTCCACCCGACCCCACAGTGAGCCTGCAGGGAGCAGTTTTATTTACACAACGTCAATCATCTGTTACCTCAGGGCACTTTCTATATAGAACAGGTGTGGACCGAACGCTTTATAATATTATTTACAGAGACCCAAAAATTCACACCATGAGCAAGTAACTAGGCGACAGTGTTAAAGACATACTCCCCTTTTAATAAATAAAAATAAAACACCTCGAGCAGCATCCGGCTCTGGGAAGGAAGTCATCTCGACCAGATGAAATAAGGAATCTAAGAAATAAACCATCCTTAGTCTGAAGCTCACTATTCAATATCCAACATGGATGATTAAAGGGAGGGTGTAGTAATATTTGACCCTCCAATTTTTATTCACTAGCAGGGGACATGTTTCTGCGCACTTTGACATGCGTGTATTTAAAATTAGATGTCACCTTTGATCCAAAAATGTGAGTACGTAAATTCTCACTAGCACTTTAGTCATCTAACAGTAAAAATGTATACGAGTCTCTCAGCACAAACTCATCTTTAATTTTACAGATTTAAAAAAACTCAATTAGTTTCACCCGTTACGTGTCGTCCTCATGACATTACAGTGTGATCACAGAGTATCAGGATGAGAACAGCAGAAGAGTTATACTCATTGGACACTGCTCAATAAACAGCGACACTACGGTTTAACAGCACTGTGCCAGCAGTCGGCGCCAATGAGCAAACGCCCCTCAAGGCCATCATGCGTCCGTGTTGTGACCTACGAGTGTAACAGGATAGGCAACAGGGATTCTCGCCTCCTTCAGCACCTTCACTAACCCCATTACCCAAGCCGGCAGGCGTAACCACTCGAACTGCAGGAAGACGACGGAGAGGGTGAATATTTCGACCTTGGAGTGACTAAATCTGAGCTCTGTGCCGCTAAATGGAGAAGATCGATTGATGGGTGCATGTCATATTATTGGTTGAAATCAGGTGGTTCAAGCTAATGTGAGCATGCGAAAACATAATTGGATTTTGATACAAGAATACAGAAACTTTTGTTTTAGCATATATTGTTAAATGGGTAAACAACATGACCGGGGATGTGATCTAAAAAGCCGTTTTTCATTCAATCTCAACTTTAACTCTAGTTTGTCCACACGGCATTGAAATCCAATTTGATTTTTTGTTTGTGCGCCTTCTGGTTCGTACAGCTTTTTACGACTAAAACTGAAGCACTTTCAAGGTACCCAAACCCCAAAAATTCCAGACTCTCAAGGCCTTTATCATCACATCTATATTGTTAATATAAATGCCCGGAAACAAATATGTTGTTTCATTTCATATATTTAAAGAGGCTTGGCTTTGGTATTCCTAAACTTGAAAACATCACAGTTAAAATTAAGCATTTCCCAAACTTTCAAGACTTCAACATTGTACAAGCCCCGTGAGGCGTTATTCATTGGTTGTGTGGTGATTGAACATGTGATCACTCTCTTATCCAGTAGGTCAAATTTGTAGTGAATTCAAAAAAATATGACAGAATTAAATACAACAGTGACTTGGTGCTGGGAAGATGGTCATCACACTCACCATTAGGAAGCACACTGGGCTGCCAGTCCTTGAGGACCTTGTTAAGCTCCTCCCCAAACTGCTGGTAGCATGGGTCACTAAATAGGTCATCCTTCCGGCCTTTGGCATGGAGGTGCTTCAAACAAATGAAATCTTAGATTTAAAAGAAGGTCAAAGGAATACAAGCTGCAATCTTGCGCACAGAGATGAAAACTTTTGTGTCCTCATATTTAAATGATCATCACTGTTTTTCAGGATGTGAACAGCAAAGATTTATAATCACTGGACACCCAAATCTGTACATTCAGACCCTTCTGGGAGAAAGAAACACCACAAGTCCTCACCTCTGCAAAAACCCAATTAGCTTACCGAATTATATAACACACACAAAAAAAAAAAAAAAAAAAAAGGAGGGAAGTGCAGCAGCAAGCCCTGAAAAGGTACAAGTCACTTTTTATGCACAGTACTTCATCAAACTTCCCATAAAACAAGTCAATCGTTGCTCATTTTTACAGACAAATAAAGTTAATCTTACATTTTTCTGTCAGAAGTCTCCAGAGGACTTTGGACAACCCTGAGCTCCACTCTGCTGCCATGCTGTGCTGCTGCTGCTCACATGTGAGAGCGGGAGGGCAGACTGTGTGCTATTAATATCTGTCCTACTGGAAACACCCACTGAAAACTTAGTTCCTATCCTGCAACATGACCGGTGGAAATTAAATTAGCAAAAAAAAAATTTAAAAAAGGAGTTAACGAGGCTGATTGTTATTTCAAATTTTTTACTTTGTAAGAAAATAAAAATCTTCACAAACACAAATGTATTTGTTATTTTGTATTATTTTGTGTATTATTTTTATTTGTGAAACAATGACACTTATGGAGGTAGTGGAGAGGCAGTCAACTAAATTCGTATAGTAACAGCGCCATTGTTAACATTACCGGAGTCTTTTGCCTTTGTTTTAACTTTTTCATAAATTCATAAGAATTTTTAGGGCATATTTCAAACAGGAAATGAGAGCAGAAACAAAGGACGGCCATGCAACAAAGGGGCGGGCTTGAACAGGAGAATTTCGATCACGGGGTCATGGCGTCTTTAACCCTTTGGCCAGCTCGATGCCCCATTCTTGTGTTTGTTTGTTTTTCCTCAGTGTGTTCATTCCCAGCATAAATAAAGGCAGAAGAAAACAAATAAAAAACAATTGACTTTTCCCACCGTAATTAGGCTCCGATGACTAAATGAATTTTATTTTTAATTGTTATAACTACGTTTCATGTCCAACCTCAGCTGATCAATGTCATTATTTCTATGTATATGGTCTTGTGGCTTGCTGAGAGGTGGTGGTGTTTTTGGGGCTTGATTCTCAGATTTGGTACAAACCTGCTGGATCCCCAGGCAGAGGTAGAGGATGCTGTCTGGGGAGTAACGTTCCCCACTGGGCCTGCAGACCTCTCTGATGAACCGCGACAGAGCCACGTTCAGCTCCTCTGAACTTAGTGACAACAGGTTACATTTAGACCGGGCTGCAGGAGATGGGAACAGACACTGACTGCTGTGAGCAAACACATCCTACATGTTTTCAAAATTTGACAAATCAATTTTCAGCCACGCAATGCAGGTGCACTCTCATGCTGTAACTACTTAGCTTACCTGGTTTGGAGCTGTCTTTTTCTTTGGTGTCATTGAACTGGTCAGAAGGAGACATCGCCCAGCGTTTCCAGGCATGGATGCCATAGCGAGCTTGGAGGGGAAGTGACCGTCCTTCCGAGTGCCTTCCTGTTGAGGATGAGGCTAAATCGGAGCTCTCCTCTAATGCCTGCCTCTTGTTCCCCTGCATCACAAACACATCAATTAGAAATCTGAAGTTGGCCACTACAAAGATTGTAATTGTTACATTTATATACGCGTTTGTGTGAGTGCGTACTTGTCTCCTGGGCTGTGGTCGAAGGGCCGGCTCCTCCTTCTCCTCGGCCAGGACTGGAGGTAGAGAGAAGCCCATGTCCTCGTCCATTCCTTCCAGGACTGGAACAGGGTCCGAGGCTGGAACACGAAACAAGCTCTGTTAAATTATGTTCTTATTCGATACATGGTGAAAATATGAACCCAGTCAGGATGGGAAACAAATAACACTACTTTAGATTTAGGGGTTTACACATTGTCAATTTTATCATAGTCAGTATGTTTGACTTTTGACTGTCAAGCCTTGATATCCAGAGCCAGTCAATACCAAATGCTGTAGAACTAATACTTATGGCTTTAACATTATGACAATGATTGTTCCTGACTGGCACTGCCTCACTGGCCTCAACAGGTCTAGAACTACATGTACATTAGGTGTTTACCTTGAAGGAAGTCTGCCTCCAGGTCCAGGTCAGGCTCATACTTGTCGTCGTCGTCGTCGTCGTCGTCGTCCTCCTCCTCCATGTCCTGCTCCTTCTCACCCTGCTCCACCTCCTTCTCGTCCTGCTCCACCTCCTTCTCGTCCTGTTCCACGCCCTGCTCCACCTCCTTCTCGTCCTGCTCCACGCCCTGCTCCACCTCCTTCTCGTCCTGCTCCTCCTCAGAACTGTTACTGCCTGAGAACTTCTCCCTTCCATGCTCCATCTTCACTTTTACCGACTTCACATCTGAAACACACAGCCAGGAGCTGTGTTTACATGGACCTTAATATTCCACTAATTATATCAGAATAACAGACCAATCAGAATAAAAATGCCTCATGTAACCATCTCAGTCGGAACTGGGTTGAGGGGGCTGGTTTAAACCTTTTCATAATCCATTCAATCGGAAAAAATGTGCATGTAATAATCATGCAAATGCTTCATCTGATCGATTCTCTCTGGTTGGAATAAATATATTCTTTCTCTGCATGTTTTCCCCACAACAGTTTCAGGAAGGGACAGAAACACGGCGGCAACAAAACAAAACTGGACTGTGGCTGATGCCACTTTTTCTGTTGGAGACCTTAAAAGATTTAAGAATTGCTGAACGATTATCAAAAGGCTCAAAACAATGAGTTGTTCAACCAAGTGTTGAAAAGATGAAGGAAGCTGGAAAAAGAAAGTTATATTTCCGGCAACTTAGACATTTAAAGTGTAGGTTTGTTGACAGGTAGGTTTGATTTCCATCAGCATTGCATTCATCACATCTCTGATCTCTAATGTTTCAATCCAGACATCCAGCATACCTGGCTTCTGTTCCTCTGCGATCATCGCAGCCATGGAAAGCAGGTCGGCCTCCAGATGGTCAGACGGCACCTTGTTTTTCAGTTCGTTGAGGGTCTGGACGATCTGCTCTGCCCCCTGTAGGGTGGTGGGCAGGAATACAGGCACAGGAACCTGGACAGGACATTTTTGTCAATAACTCTACTTGGATGAGATTTTCTTTCTACACAGTAACAACACATTTTCAAAATAACATTTTTCTAGACCTCAATTTGTACACTTCATTCTTGTGTTTGCCCCTTTTAAGCAGCAGTTTCTAATTTAACAATTATTACATAGGCTTTTATAGACAAATTACTATGTTTAGCTCTTGCTTTTTAGCATGGACAATCCATATGTGTGCATGAACAAAGGAGCATGTCTTACCGGTACAGGCAGAGGGACCGGAGTGGGAGTGACCTGGGAGTACATGTTCATGGGCATAGGGATGAAGACGGGCACAGGTATGGGTACAGGAACATACTCCCTCTTCACACCATCGTCTACATCTGTAGACACAGAACCATAACATTATATACCACATAACTGTTAAGTGGGAAACTAGGCGAAACCTTCACAATACGCATTTCAATTTGTAGCACTCCAAGAGACTGCGTTTACCTGTCTGTAAAAGCTTGCTCTGCATGTGTGGCTTGCAGTAGGTAGCCTTGGTCAGGGTGAGCGGTTTGCAGAGCACTGCCTTGTTCTTGACATCTCTCACCAGACCTCCACCAGCGTACGCTACAGTACCCTGATTCACCATCTGCAATATGGCAGAGAAAAAAAAACAAAGTATAGCTTTAATTGCAAACTGATATGTGGCTACTGCTCTTACAAAACGATTCTTTTTTCGGGGTTCGTAGAGCACTTTCAAGGTACCTAAACCAAGAAATTCCTTGAGAAAGACTCTCGAAGCCTTTATCATCTAAATTGTTACTATAAATGTCAGGAGGTAACAAACATATGACAACGGGATTGGAAAAATATTAGCACATTTTTGGTTTACATGAGTGATTGTGCAGATGATGAAATACCAGATTATGTTAAAAATCAAGCAATTTTCAAAGAGTTTATATTCAAATTCAAGCATATTACTAAGCTTGAAAACATAACAGTTAAAATGAAGCATTTTCCAAAGTTTCAAGACTATTTATTATACAGATGCTTAAAACAAATATGACTGGACATACACTTCACATTAGACTTTCCAAAATCTTACTTACCCCAAGTTTGGCCCCTTGCATTTCATACCCTGTAAAGAGGAAAATGAAACATCACATTGACTCATAAAGAAATCTGAGCGACACACAAATTAACATATGCAGGCATGATTTGTTGTTATTTTTGTTGTATCACTACACTTCAAATAACATTCAGTCAGTCATTCCTTAATACTTGACTCTTAACAAGCATTTTCTGTTACATGGAACAGTAAGCATGTGCTCAAGAAGGTCATTTGCGGGAAGACCGTAGTTCCTCCAAAGGAAACGCACACACTCTTTGTACCCAGGCTGCTGTTCTCGGGGCCTTTCTGTGTGACCATGATGGGCTCATTCTGCTGACAGTAGAACTTCAACAGACACTCCTGGTCACAGAAATGCTTCATCTCTGCTCTCCACATCACAGACTCCGTCAGGTTACCCTGCACCTTACAGCAGTCGCACCTCGCCGCCTAGTGGCCACAAAGGAGAACAGTTTCACAACATTCCCAAAAACGTATTCCTGCGTATTTAATTTATTAACAGATACACCGAGCATGAGCGGACCTTGAAGTACCAGTCGTGGAACTTCTTGGCACAGGCCTCGCTGCAGAAGTCCCGGGTCATGCCGCCAAGCTGCCGGGTCACACCTCTCTTACAGAGCTGGTTACAGTGGTTACAGCTGACACACTTCAGACCCAACCGCTTGATAAAATCCTGCTTAAATAGCAGCTTACAGCCTGGAAAAAAATAAGAAAAATAAACAGAAGGAAAGAAAAAAGAAATAGCAAGAGAACAGATGTTAAATCCTGGATAGAAAGACATCACATACAAAGGGGAAATATGCTTAAAAATGGAAAACAAATAACAAAAATTGCAAAATAGATAAACAATTGAAGTCACAGCCAAAAGGAAAAAGGCATTGCAAACCAAACAACAGCCACCATGGGCTACGATCAGTCTCGCTGACTACTTCAAAATGACTCAGATTGATCAAGTGTCCTAGAGTAGAGGAGATTAATACCTTCACTGCAGAAAGGTCTCTTGACCCCGGAGAACTTGACCATCTCATGTAGCGTCTTCTCCTCTTGGCAGTACTCACAGAACGTTACAATGCAGTGGAGCTTCTTGTAGTCTTCGCAGCACGTCTTACTACAGAACTGGTAGACCTTATCCTGAAGACGGATACATTTGGATAGACATATTGTACCTATGCTTTAAGATTCATTACCGGTATGCTCTGAAAATGCAAAATTGCAAGGTGCGACTACAGCTGAAACCAGTTCGCTTACACACAAGATTAGACTTAAACCAACACTTTTCCCAAACACCTAGTTTGGGAAAAGTCTCTGAAGAAAATCCTGTCCAATATCACGGTAGACCAGGGCTGCAACTTTCTTGTAATCTTTCAACTAATCTGCCAATTATTTTCTCAATTAACTGATTGATCATTTGGTCTATAATATGTCAGACACATGTTTGAAAAATGCACATCACAATTTCCCAAAGTGCAAGTTGACATATTCAAATGCCTTGTTTTGTAAGACCAACAGCAAAACCTTAACTTAAACCTTAACTAATAACTTTTTACATTCCATTATCCTAGAGAGCTAGAACCAGTGAATTTTGGAAAAATTCAAAGCAAAAAGACAAAAAAATAAAATAAAAAATGGCTGAGTAGATTTCTTCCATCTTCTTGTTTCAGCTCTAAGACTTTTTGTAGTCTATGGCAGATATTTCTGCAGTTACCAGAGGGTAATGTGGAAAAATTCAGGTAATTTGACAAAACAGAAATTATGATATGATAATATATGTTAAATATTTGTGTTGAGAAAAGTCAACACAGATTACAAATCTGTGTGATGCTGATCTTTACTGTTATTGTCACAATAACTTACCAACTATGGTAGTCTGACTGCACAAGACATGCCACGTTAACTATCCCCTAAATAAAACAAAAAAGAAAAAGAGCTATGTGCCAGCTGTATACATATGTTTTTTGTTTATATAACGTTCAGCAACTCTTAGCCATGTCTATGGGTTTGTGTTAACCATGGAGTTTAACTAGCCCTAATGTGCCTCCAGGGCTGAAGGTTGGAACAAGCTACGAGAGTCTGGCAAGTTGTCAGAAACAGACCGAGGTTTTCCAGCAAACGCTTACGTGTGCCTCGGTACACATATAAAGTGCCTTGTGTTATGCACTATCTGTGTAAAAAAATTATCTTTTCTTTTTTTGTATAAAAATTAGGGAACTACTCCTCAGGATGGCCTCACCTCCCACTCCAGAGTTTCAGGCTTCAAGCTGAATGCTGCTCGACAGTAGTTACATTTCAGCTGGATGGTGTTGTTTGTAGTGGAAAGGGGCGTCTGTCCGTTGGTGGCCGTTTGAAGAGTAGCATTCTGTAAAAACAACATGCAAAGTGTCCGATGCTCTTGATTTATCAAAAACACATCACTTTGGTTGTACTACAGTTATTTAATGAAGCTAATTAATACACTGACTTGCTAACATCGCCATGCCCACAAACATGTCTTTGCACATGGGTGGTACTTATATTCACTCGGTATTATAAACAATAATAGACTTGTGGTAGTTTCGAGAAAATACTTTCCTTGTTAATATGTTAATTTATGCAACATCGTGCTAAAGATCTAATCAGGTCATGGACTCCACCGAGGGAACCAGTGGTGTTTAATGCTTGTGTTTTGAGCTGCTATTTTCATGAGGATCTGTCAAATGAGTAGATGATGAATTTTCAAACTTTAACCATCATTCCCATCAGGTATAACAACATTTTATTTCCTTACTAATCTGCAGAGAAATTGGGACACTCCACATGTCGTCACATTACAGTACAGTGGGCATTGGAAACACCAACTATCAGTACGTAATTATTGCATGAGATTAGTATGTGTGCTTATTTTCATCCTCACAGCAGCTGCACGAAACAACATAACGTTTGCATTCAACTATATAAAACAACTATTGTACTTTATAATCCAGAACACATCACAGGGACATGATACAATGTCCACCAGTGTGACCACTGTATTCCCATTGTAGTTGTTGTTTCTTTGCATGTAAAAAGGACTCAGATTTATGTCTTCTGGTTTGAAATGACAGAAGAGTCCCCACCTGGAACTTGGTAACACACTGTGAGCTGCAGAAGTTGAGGATGTTTCCCTCTGGTAGCGTTGCCTGGTACTGCGGTAATGAGTTCCTCTTACAGAAGTGACATGTGGGCTCTGTGTCTGCACACACAGACATTAAATGTTAAAACTCACACAAATGCACTTATTACACATGCTTGTGACTTTCTTTAAAAAAAAAAGGTCCTTTTTGATAAGTAAGTAACTGTTTTTCCTATTTATGCATTCAATTTAGTAACTTGGTTTGCTGGGAGGAATACTAATGATCAGGAGCGGACAAACTGCTTTGTCGAGTCCGTTATCGATCATTGGAACAAACCAACAAACATCTAAATACATTCAGACAGGAAAATAATTTAATTATTAACAGTAAGCTGCTCAGCCCTTACATGATAAATACTAAATTATATTTCTGCTACTACCCACTCGCAGCCTTGAGAACATAACCTTGTGTTGCTACAATCCGCTGGGCATCTTATGAGACCTGTGAAACTGTGCAGAACTCTATCTGGAGGTCCTATTCTGGTCTAAAAAAAATTTAAGTAACATGGTGAATGGCTGAAAGTGAAAGGTACATGTTCGGATAAATTAATATCCCTGAACCTGGAATGGTTGTGGTTCAGAAAGGTTCTGTTAACCCTATTTACTTGTGTAGTGTGGTTACTCACTGATGAAGGAGGTTGACGCCAGCTTGCCCTTGTTCATGCAGTTGACGGAGCAGTAGGAGCCCATGGTGCCGCCCGCTCCGAGGCTGTGGAGCACCTCGCCCGTCTTGATCAGCGTTTTGCAAGTCAGGCAGCTCGCAAGTTTACTGTGGGCCTGGGACAGAGCGGGGGAAACATCACGTCAAAACAAGCAACTGAAACGGTTAAACGATGATCAAAATATTTGGTAATTAATTTTATTTCAATTGACTAATCATTGCAGCTCTACTGGCCACAGTGGATGTCAGAGAAACACCAGCTCACAGTTTCACTCAACGGTCTGGCGGTCGTTTGAAATGACAGAGCCAATGGTTTCTTCCACTTACTAGTAGAATGTCCAATAAGCTGGTGTTGCCAAGCAACAGATACAATTACAACCTCTAATTTATGGCCAGTATTGAAAAGCAACACAATTTAGTTGTAACATGTTCAGTGAAATCTGAATAACAGAATTACTAGAGGTTTAAAAAGAGATCCAAAGGTGTGCTGAGCCCTAAGCTGCACTGCATGCATACTCTGTTCGTGATTTTACAGGTAGCAATAAAGTGAGCCATGACGCCTTAAACCCTGCCTGTCATCATTTGGACAAACCGTGACACTGGCTGGTGAATTTTGTAACCCCATCAGCGATCATGATCAAGACAGCACCATCACTTTAAATAAATAAAAAATGTGCAGAGAACGAGCAGTCTCAAAATTTTAAATCCCTGTGATGCTTTCGGTCTCTGTATGTGAGGAGATGACGGCTATGTAATACAAATGAAACGCTGAGATCATCAATTAGCATGTGCACAAACCCTTTAATTCCCCATGCAGACCACATTTGAAGTATATATATTTTTCCTTTCTGAACATAAGTTCTCATAATTTGAGCAGCCCGTTATGTTTTCGGTGCACATTTTGTGTATAAACTTAGTTCCGTTTCACTCATGTTCGTTCAAGGACCACTTGCAGTCTCACTTGGATATTTATTTCCCATTACACTGAACACTTGTGAATGTTTTTCTTTTGTTTTATTAGATTTCAGGAAGGTGAGTAACAAGGCCAGGTTAATAATTTTACTGATTTTATATTTTAGTTGCTGTGGGGGCAGTGTCCTGGCAGTGAGGAGGAGGAGGGGGTCACAACAGCTAAATTAATATAATAGAAACCATGACATGAATCAAAGTTCTGGCTGTCAAAGCACAGCTGTAAGCATTAATGGATATGGTTTAATGAAATAAATGAATCAATCACGTAGCCTCTGAGCAGTCAAATTTGACACACCTGCGGGCCGAGGTTGGGCATACAGTACCTGCTTGTACTCTCTGATGCAGTTCTGGCAGCAGAAGCGTTTCTGTTGGCCATCGACCAGCAGGAAGTGGTTGGCGGACGCTCGGCTGGGCAGGTAGTCGCCACATTGCTCGCAGCAGTTCATGATCAACCCGTTGGCCCTGCGGTAAACGTTGAAACATGTGTCGCTGCAGATCTTATGGGTCACGGTCTTAAAGCTAACCTCGTGCCGGATCTGTAGACAGGGAAAAAAAAAAAAGCCTCATTATAGCCTGATTAACTAAACTCCATTTCCCTCTCATTTTTAAACTGCCCACTTCTCCTCAGTCAGAGTCGTTATGCATCACACTTTGTTTGGGCTTCTACTTGAACAGCTGATCAAAACCTCTTACTTGTATTTGTTCGCTGTGCTACAGACTAACTTGTAATTGATATCATTTGAGCATGAAAATACAGAATACCAATGAAGGACGTGTCCAACTAGGCATTTAAATTCATCAGACACCTGACAAGTGGCAAAGATGACAGCCCATACAACAACTCATGACAGGCTGTGATATACTGGATTTAAAATCTGCTAAAGCTAATGAAGGGAATGACAGGGGGGGAAAAAAAAAAAAATCACTGTATTATTTATTTATTTTATCTACTGTGCAAATCATTTGAGCATAGTTTGTCTGGGACATTGCTTTTATATGCAAATTAAATCAAGGAGGATACATAAATAATGCTAATTATTTTAAGATGTCACAATTGCAGATAGTTGTGGTTGCTAGGTGACAGTAGTACTGGTTAGCTGTGGCATACAGTGCTGCAGGTAACAGAACAATCCCACAGCCTAATACTGAATGTGTGAAAGGCAAAAAAATAAAAAATAAATACCGTCTTGCCAAGCTCACAAATAACTGAATACTTAGTTCGTTTATTTTGGATACTTCGAATGACCATCTTTTGTATTACATGCCAAATTAATTCAACGCAACCACCAAATAAGTATAGAATGCTTTATTTTAGATGGTTGAAACCTGAACGTCCAATATAGAACACCTGGATTCAAAAAATATGGCAACTGTATAAGATGGAAGAAAATCACATATGCTTTAAGGCTGCAAAAATCCAAATTTATAAAAAAAAAAAGGTGGAGTCCTGCAATGAAACGGTTAATGCAATTATGGTTCTGAAACTCATAACCCCAACCGTATCACTTTTCCTGCCCTGTAACTCTTATTGTACTTGAACATTTTATTGTACCTTGATAGACGTCAAGGCAGCTGGAAACTTTGCAAATACAATCATGGAACGTGAAATGACATCAATACTGTTCTGCATGTGTGGAATGCTGTTTGAAAAAAACAGAAATACTCCAATTCTCCAATTTTGAGACAACTGTTCACACGCGGAGAAAAGGACAAGAAAGGACAGAAAGAGTGAACAAGAGAACACTGAAGGAACACAAGGAACAAGAAAGAGATAAATATTGAATGAAAGTGACCTGAGGAGGAAGACAACAAAGCAGAAAAAGCAGGAGAGAGACAGAGGCAATAAAATGGTGTTAACAGAATGAAATTTATCCCTTAATGAACAAAGACATAAAAGTAGAGAAGAGGGTGAGAAGATGTTCATACAATGCAACAGGGCTTGAGCACTTTTTATACAAAACAAACATCCAAGCCAAAGGATGTAAACAATAAAGAGAAGTTGTTCAGAAGACTTTTCGTGCACCCCCGCGGGAGTCGGAGTGTTAGAGATGCCTCTAGATTACATTGAGCCTTGATCATACTTCAGTACGGACATGGACGGCTGCAAACGTCTTCTTCTACATGCTTCCATACATACTACAATCAAGCTGCTTCCCACCACTCTTACTTTCACACCTATTGCTACTAAATTATTCATTCCATTGTCAGCAATATAGTGGCATGTACACTGCTCTGGTTAAGAATGACAGATGTGGACAAGAGAGGAGTATGACTTGTTATAAGTGTGTGAGACGGACTGACCTCTGTGAGCTTGCCGCAGACAGTACATTTGGTTTTGAGGCCCGATTTGGGTGGGTTTTGCTTGTTCTCGTATGCACTTAGGCAGCCTGTGCTGCAGAACTCCTGGAAAGACTCACTGGAGTCGACCTGGGCCACGATGGTACCCTTCATGTTTGTGATGTCCCTGAGAAACACAGACACATCACAGATAAATTAACATCTACTGAAAATGCACATCAGTTAGGAAAAAGAATAGCAGCTATCCTTGTATATAAATGTTGTGTTTAGGACTTGCAAACACAGGAGTTAAGACAGACAAGATAACTAAATCAAAACTGCCGAAAACCTATTTTCCCTTAATTGAAACACAAACTAAAGCACGGATTTATTGTTAAGTGTGGCTTCAACACCTTCGGGTTGAGACTCACTTTTTGCACATAGTGCAGCTCTTCTTGGGGGCGGGTTTGTGTGAGAAGGCAGAGAGACAGGTGGTGGAGCAGAACAGGTGTGTGGAGCCTTTACGTTGGTAGGCCGTTTGGCCTTTCTTCAGAGGCTTTTTACAGTTAGCACAGGTCACCTGGGATAAACAAACACAACAATGACTTAACTGCAAGGCAGTTTTACAACAGCAATAGGTAATCTATGACCTCACTAGTAACTGCCAGTAGAGCTAGTATCCTTCTGCACAACCTTCAGCAGATACAGTTTGGTCTCATAAAGCTATCTCAACCTTGGATCTAACGAAACTGTACACTTTGGGTTTACACATTTTCCACACCTTCCACCAAACGGTTGGCTCTCATTCAATTTAAAGAAAACACAGCTAATAAGACAAAAATGGGGAACTGAAAGAAAAGAGACAAGAGGGGGAGCAAAAAAAAATTCTATTGCACAAACTGCTGTTGTACTCCCTCCAAATATAGTTAAACAAAAATTACAAGCAAACAGCAAAATGGTGTTCACCTTGACTGTCCTGGGCTGTGGCTGGGAGCCTGAGGAGGACGTAGAGGAGGAAGACTGGCCCGGTGGTTTGGGCAGGGAGGTGGCTGGTGATGGAGAGTTGACCCCTGTCTGCTTTTGGTTGCGGGGGACTGAAGCTGACTGGGAGATCCACGAGTCTGGCGGGAAAGAAAAAAACAAAGTTAACAGTTGTCTCCATCCTGCATCTCTTTGATGTTCCGAGTTGACAAACAGTGCATGTAAATTTATCCGGAGGATTCAGTTTGTCAGAGCAGGAATAAAGCCGTGTCCCAATTCTCATTTTTCCTCATTTTGGAAAAACATTCAGGTTGGGGTGGCCATCCAAAAACAGAGATTTACAAAGGCTAGTCGTAAAATGATGGACTGGAACAGCACTATGTGTTGTACACAACATTTGAAGCTGACAGGAAAACACATAAATACTGACAATGAGGGTGTGCAGGCAAGGCCATCTTTTTTTCACATTCAGGTGGCCCAAAACAGATTAAAGTTGAAAGGTCATTACTGTAGGATCGACCAATCAACTGCCAAGCACTGACATTTGGTGCTGTTCTTAAACATGTTTACAGAAAGAAAATGCCACCACTTTGTCTCCCGTTTAAATGCTTTCTCAATCTATTCAATTCTTAAAATTGGCCTCAATATTCCAAAATACACTATATGTGGACAACCAGGTGCACATAGCTTTGTGTACTTAGGGTCTAAGGTTGTTTTGTGTGGTTTGGCCTAGGCCTCTTTGTTTCTTAGAATTGAAACACCACCTGCGAGTCAGGACTCATTGCCTAACATCAGTGGACATTGGGGCTGAATGGGAGCAGATCCCTGCAGCCTTCTGGGGAGACTTTCAAGTCTCCCCAGAAGAGTGGAATAAACCCTTCAAAAGTAAGGATGTGAAGTATGGGTATCCACATACTTTTGGGTGTTTGCAGCCATTTATATTTTATTGATTAAACCGCCACGTCCTTAACGTCAGAGGTCTTATCATTTCATGATAACATTTTCTAAAGATAATTGACAGATGATGGTAGAGAGGCAGACAGGAAACAAAGGGTATGACATGCATCAAAGGTCCTCGGCGGCTGGAATCAAACCGGGGACGTTGCAGTTACGAGTTTTGTGCCTCAACCATTACGTGCTGTTGACACCACCAATCCATGTAGCCTAAAGTAACACAGCTTCACACTTGTTGCATGCCTGGCCAAATTGTGGTTTTCTTTTTTTGGGGGTTGTAAAACTATATAAGATGCTTTGCAGCAAGAAGAGGCTGCTCAAAAAGTGATTCTGATGTACAGGCTTAAACTGCAGACATGAAACAAAGAATCCTCCAGAAGCCAGTTTTAGAAAAGACTACCACTGCAGTCAACAGCACCATCTGGAGTCTGTGTGTAGCTAGACAGGGACATATAACAGTCTCAGGACCAGTCCCAATGTCCCACCTTATCAATTCACAGACTTAAATGCCAATAGGTCTGTGAGGACTCGGGACTGTCCCACCATGAAATCAGAAAGTGCCTGACGGCCCACTTGGGAGCTATTTGAGGCCTGTATTGCCACTCTGCAGTGTTCTAATGTAAAAAAAAAAAAGAAAACCTATGACAGAAGAGGAGTTGGAAGGAAAAGGGTAACTGTCTGGTTCTTTGGCTTACAAAGGCATAATTTCAGAAGATGCTGTCCTGTTCTTCTGCATTTTCTCTGGATGTGAACATCAGCTGTGCTTGGTCTAAAATAATTTTTTGTCAGATGTTAGCTGTGAGCTAGGAAGCAATGGATACACCAACATTTAAGTTTCTAAATCTTCTAAAAAGATGTTGAGCCCTAAATTGATCTAGGGCTCAACAAACAATTATTTTGATTGATCATTTGGTCCATAAATTATTAAAGATGTTACACACACGCACACACATCAGCCAATACTGATTGACCAACATACAGGTTCCACAAAACAAAAACATCTGAAAGTAAACACGTGGCCTGCTCATATGGTATTGTTTACTAGTTTCAAGTGACAGTGTAATGGGAGCGTTAGCAAACGAGGCTCTCATTTTTGACAAGTTCTGCCAAAATGCACTAACTGCGGTGCAACACCCCAAATATGGCGCTTCATTTGGTCGCAATCGTAACATTTTACCAGTAAGAACATGCCATGTTAAATCTCTTCTTTCTGTATAATGAATTCATTACCTGCTCTATTATGCGTTCCCGTGTCTCCATTCTGTACCAGCTGGCCCATGGGGCCTGAGCCCCGCCCTGGGTTGAAGGAGGCTGTTGGGCGACCAGGTGGGGTGTCGGGATTCAGGCTGAACGCACTGCTGATCTGCAGACCATTTTCCTCAGCCTGGCCTTCACCTGCCTAGACAGACAAGTTGCTTAGGTTAGTTTTTCTCCTTAGTGACAAAAAATTAGAAAGTATGCTGCACAGTCTGTACAACCAGCAATGAATCCAACCTCACTTAATTAGGGGCTGCCAGTGCAACTTGGATGAATAAATATTGGCATAAAATATCAGCTCGCAGCAGTGTCATTACAAAGATATCATTACACACTTTGCCAATAATAAACCTGCTATGCCAAAAAGAACACCTGCTTTCACCAATGTCTACCAGCAGACAACATCAGAAGAACATTTCCTGAAACCAATTAGAAGGCAAATTTTTAAATAAAATACTATTAAAAAGCAAAAACAAACAAACAAAGAGTAGAGATTAGTCTAAACGAGACAAAAGCAACATAAGCTTGAGTGTAAGTAAAATCAGTTCTGGTGGTTCTCACCACTGTGACAGCAGCCGCCCCGTCCTGCAGTGATGTCACCGAGGTTATCATCAGGGTCATGTCTGCCTGGACGTCCACTGCCTGTGGCACAGTACTTACTGTAGAAATGGTGGCGCTTCCTTTCTGGCTACTGGAGCCCAGTGTGGTGACACTGGCGATCCTGATCTCTGAATCTGGCTCAGTGCTGCTGAGTGCACCTGGCGAGTGGGGTTCTGAGGAGCCTTCGGGGTGCGCTGGTGAGGAGGACGACGTGTCTTTCTGCTCACAGTCATCCTCATCGTCAATGACAATAGGCTCTGCCTCTGTGGTTGGTGGTTTAGGAGGTGCTGCCACCATGGATGAGCTGGAAGACACAGAACTGGGGGTCTTAGAAGGCATCGCTGCCGTGGACACGTCTAAAGTTGCCACGGCAGCAGCTGGCTCTAGGCAGTCTGTGCAGGGTGTGTCTTGGGAAAGGGTTGTGGCAGAAGGCTGGGGAGCCTCCTCCCCTATGAGAACCAAATCATCATCATTGTCCTCTGTGCCACCCTCCTCTGTGGCTTCATCTTCTGTTGCCATGGAAACTGCCTCCCCAGCCTCCTCTGAGGGGGGTGTGGTGTGTTGCTGGGGGGAGGGAGTGGCATCCATGGGCTCCACCCGCTCCCCTGCCTCTTCTGCTACGGCAGGGTTTGGTTCTGGCTCCCCATCCATCGCTAAGGCAACCACCTAGCAACACAAAAAAAACCCAGTTAGGAGACATTTAGGTGAAGCCAGCAGCAGTGATTGATTTGTTTTATGATGTCTGACAGCTGTACAGGTAGTGCAGGTATCCCCAGAGACAAGTTTCCCCCATGTAGCCTACTAATTGCCAATGTTACCTACCACCTTTTGTGTCCATGTCATCTTTAAACAGTTCACCAAAAATGTTGCCTCTAGCCTATATAACCAAGCAAATAGTTTGGGTTTTGAGATATTTGACACAACCCCCGGTACAATGGAGGGTGAATGAATGTTTGTGCAGCTCACTCCAATTTGGTTGAACCAACAGTTTAAAACGTCCCTCTAATTTTTAAACAAGCTTGTCTCAGACGTGGGCTATTTCAAAACTACAACCTGTTTCCTCCAAGGCGCAGTCAGAACCACTAATTTACCTGGATGTTATGCATATGGTTGGAACCAAAATGTGTGCCACGGTGCTGCAATGGCAGTGATATGACCACTTTTGCCCTTACTACACTTCATTTACGTCCATTCAAACTTCTCCTTTTAAAAGGTGACTTGCAATGAGCACACATGCTACCAAGACAGAAGGTACACATAAACATAAGGACCCCTCAATATTTCCCACTCGCTGGGCGAGAACTCCTCAAACGTGAGTCACTCCTCTCCCATTAAGTGCAGGACCAGTGGAACATTTAAGGACTCTTTGTTTTCCTCTGTACTTGACAATGAGGCTCAAAACACTGCATTTCTTTTATGAAGTTAATAAGAACAAATACCAGTAGCAGTTTACAGTGTTGTAAGTGCTTTCCGAGACGTAAAACCTGACAACGCCAATGACTTTCAGGATTCTTTTTATCAAATCACTGGTGAAACCAGACAGTTCATTACCGGTACATGTTCAGGCAATCTTATTGCAACCTGTACAGATTTGTCAGCTCCTCAAAGAGTCTACAGCTCTGAGGATTCTTGAAGATTATTGAAAAATCAGCACCCAAACCACACCATTCAATCTTATTAAAATACCCCCCCCGGGACATTTTTATGAAAATGACTCCAATATTGCTTGAGACAGGTATTGCATTGACAGCGTTTAAGGGTGGGGGAGTCGAGCCTTTCTGGTTGTCTTTACCATAGGAAACCACTATGAAAAGGGGGGCAGCTAAGGCCCAAGAGATTCAACAGTAGAGGTGATGTCTTCAAGGCTGAACGTAGACTCAAGCACCACCTGCCCAGCAACTCGGGCAATTTTGCTCCTCCTCCTCCTCCTCCTCCTCCTCCCCCTCCTCCCCGTCACGTCTCTCCCTCTCATCCTGTTCTCTGCACCTCCTTACTCAACCACCCAGCACTCTACTCCGCCTCTCACCTGCTGTCTTTCACATCCCTCCCTGCGCGTCGCTCGACACTGCTTCTCTCACGTTGCCCTGGCAACTGGTGAAGCTACACCTTGGTTGCCATGGTGATGGTAAGGCCCACCACCACCACCACGGGGACTTGTTCTCTGTGCTCTACATCTGGGTGCTGTTGAGTTGGCCAACACAATATTTAAATGGCTTAGATGTCACCCTGTGAGATACTGGATTAATAAATGGCTATTCAGCAACGTATGTAGAGCTCAAGGCAAAAAATGCATTTAACAGTGAAGTGTTACTAAATGTGGGTCTCTGGAGTCTCTCTATAATCCCAAAAGAAAAGAAATACAATTAATTGTGTTGTAGGCTGATTTGGTGCCCCCCCCCCCCACACAAAAGCACTGTTGGGGATGTCTGCACTCTCTATGCTGATCTGTTTCTGTCAAAATCTCCTTTTCATGTTACGCAGCAATGAGGGTGGCTGTAAGCCACACATCACGCCACTGCTGACAGCTGCAGCACAGAAACACACGCACACACAGAAAACACAAACAGATACAACCCCAGTGATACGCTCTTGCAGTGCTATGTTCTTCACCCCAACCATCACCCCGAACAGGAAGAGCCTGAAAGCACCTGAAAATAGCCTTTTAGAGCCGTTACACGGCTCAGTCTACACTACAGAGGAAGTCAGGTCACACTGCCTTGACATCACTGCGGCGGCCATTTTGGCCCCACCACTGTGGGATGCATCCCATAGAAATGAGAGCGCTACAGCTATGGTGGAGGATGGGTTGTCATCACATTTTACAACTTTGGCTTTGCACACGCTAGCTTCATGACCGAGTTGAGATTTAGCAGAATTTCAGCATGGTAGATGTCAAATGCTATTGATACTTTTAGTTAATTTCAAATGGGTGGAATGTTGGTTAGAAAGTCCATCCTTTACCCAGCCTTTCCTGACTCCCAGTCAGTCCCAAAGGTGCCGCGTTATCCAGCAGGTGATGCCGACGTCCCGAACATCCAACAAAAGCACTTTGCTTAAATAGAAACCGGTCACAAAACCGGCAAATTTGTGATTCAAATTAAATAAAACACATGAAATATTACTACAAAATGAATGCCAGCTTTAGGCTACTCAGTGCTACGTGCGTATTTTGGTCAGTACCAAAAACAGCATGTATGAATGATACCAAGTTCGACTAAAGAAATCCTGCCAACACATATGCAAAACAGTGAAAATATATTAAATGCAGTGGTGACACTGACTGCAAGACTGCAGCAGCGCTGCAAATTAGACCTCCAAAGACAAATATTGAGCTGAACCATTCAGCACCAAACATCAAACATTGTTTGAACAACAGCTGCTGTATTATCAGATGTTTCAGTCCAAACACTCGCACCCAAATCTTTTAAACATATGCCTACTTTGAACATATACGATATATGTTCAAAGTAGGTGGTTTACTAATAATAAACATTCAATACTGTTAACAGGTAAACATTTTAAGGCAAGTAAGAGCAAAATAAGATAGATTACACGTTTGAATGGCATCAGTATGCCAACACGTTTTGTATAGTTGCCTTTTTTCTATCAAAGTAAAAACAATTTCTTTCATAACTGCATGTTTTCTTCCGAAAAGTAGGGGAGTTAAACGGATGTAAAATGGCAACTGCTTGTGTAAAAGTTCATTGCATACACAGGGTACGACATGAACCCCCTGTGGCCACCAGGTTTTATCCATATACTGGATATACTTTGCCAAAGCAACGTTACAGTTCCACAAACATTCTAAATCCCAATTTAGAGACTGTGAGAGAATATACGTGCCATACATTTACAAAGAACTTCCGAGATTTTAAATTTAAGCAAATTAAAACAATATATTTACATTTATTGAAATGTTACAGGTAAAGGCTGTGTTAAATTCCCCCGTCTGTATTGCTTTTACATAACTTTACATTTAGGGCCACCAAACATGTACTCTTGCCACCAAATTTAGGGGCTCGGTGGGCCGTGCTTGAAAATATTAGCATCTATCCTTGATACATTACTACACCCCACTGCTGCACACTCAGGGACAGATCTGCACACGGCATCAACGACGCCGGTTAAGATCTACGTGACTGTAAAACACTGAAGCTGAAAGGGGAAGCGGAAGGGTTGCTTACGGTGACCATGTGACAGGAAGCACAAGCCAAAAGCACAACAACATTCAAGACCAATAAGGTGTTCCTTGAGCGTTCCAAACCGTTCTCCAAAACCAGCGACGGTGCCGTGTAATCCAACTCACGCTTGTGTAAGAAGACACATAACCCGACCCTGTGTCTATAGAGGCGACGTGTGTCAGGGCTATAATTAATAAAACATCTGCCTGTGACCGACCGTGGGGCTAACTGGTGGGTGGGCTAGCTGGTGTCAAAATATTGGACCCCCCCCCAAAGCCAAGCTGAGCTGCAAAATACTGCATCACATCTTTTTGACCAGATCTTACGCCAACAGAGGGAATCTATGTGCAAAGCAACTCAGTAGTGCTTTGACGGGGGGGGGGGGATAGCCTGGTCTAGACTCTAGTTCAGACTGCAATGCAGAGCCATGAGCCAGCCTGCATTCGCGTGGACGAGAGGGAGAAGGGGGATCCGGCAGTAATGAGCTCTGACATGCAGCCTTGCTCCCAACATCAACACCAGGTGGACAGAGAGGTGGGCTGGGCTCCGGCTGCTGCCGCCGCCGTGCATCACAACACCTGGCAGACAAGCAGTTAAATCATAAAACAATAAATCAATGGCTGCGTCACACCAACCCCCCCCCGGCCACATCATCACCTTACATAGGTGCTCCTGCTCCTCCACCTTTCCAACAACCATCACTCTGCGCATGAAGACAAGTTGACATCGTTTCCCCAGCAGGTCACAAGGTGGAGTCATGCAGCTGTTTGTGTACATCACCCGAGTAATAACGAATTCTAATCAAACGCCTGAGATTATTATATAAGGCTTATGTCACTGAGGAGTGATGCGTAATGCGCAGCCACCAGAACACCCCCCCCCCCAACCCAAAGCCAGCTGATGGGCTAAAATGCAATCCATTTCGGTTACCTGGCAGCTGAATGCAAAAACTAAACCCGGACTATTCTGAGCTCTAACGCAGCTGATGAGCTCTCCCCTCAAATGTATGAAACCAGCACAGGAGGACAGCCTGTACCAGGCTTTCAAGGGTCGCCGAAGTCCCCCCCACGGCCGTGCCCTTGATCATTAACACCGGCGAGGAGCTCAGCTCCAATGACGAGGACCACCACAGCACCGAATCCGTACCGCGGAAACTACCACTCGACCTGATCCGAGCTTCTCTTCCCCCTCGTCCTTTTCGGCCCCCCCCCCCAGTAACATTTTACAAACTTGGCTACGGAGAGCAGGTCCAAAACTTTAATCAAGCACAATAAACAGAACCAGCACTACCTGAGCTGCGCAACTCTTCCATAAATAACCCAGGTAAATGAGGGGGGGTGGGAGGGGGGGGTTGGCTTCCAAGTTGGGATCTAGAAGAAACGTGGTTCAGGGTGTTCCGTTCCCACCCCTGCCCTTCCTGGCGCAAACAGCCATTGGATTAGCGGCGGATCGAGGGGAGGAGAGCAGACACAGACTGCGCCATTGTTAAAAATACCACACAAAAAAAAAAAAAATTTCCAAAAAAATAAATCACCACAACTTATTCGCATCAAATAAATTCAGTCATGACCAAATGTTGCACAGGAGACAACACACCACCCCTAACGGCTGGCAGCGTGCGGTTTTACTACACAGCCCCCCCCCCTCCTAGTCTAGTTTATTTTTTTGTCTAGCCGTGCACGTGCCAGCTTCACCCAAAAAACACACACCCGGAATCCGAATAAAAAGCCCGATTTGTATGATACCTGTGACGCCGGGGTTTTAATTGGAAAGTTACCCCGCACGGAGTCCAACCCTGGCGCAATCAGTGGCAAATATGCCCGGCCGCCACCAGGGGCGCCCTAGGGCGTTACGTATCACATGAACCGTCCTCATTTGTGTCATGCGGTGGTAAACAACGAGGCTCAAAGGCGTCGCGTTCACACCGCGAGCCTCTCGGGAGTCGCCGTGACCCAAAGCCAGGTATAAGCCCATTATTTTCACAACCAGATAGAATATATACCCCCCCCCTCTTCCCCCCCCAGCGGAAAACAGCACAGCCTGCCGTCCGCCATTAGGGAGCCAACTGAACAATACTGGAGACTAGAGGCGGCAGCAGCCAACAGCACGCGCAGCGCAGGGGAGGAAGGGGAGAAAAAAAAAAAAATCTGTTAAAATTAACTGTTTAATGTTCCCTTAAACGTGTCCGCTCGGCCCGGCGTGAGTCCGGCGGGGGTCCCTGGGCGCCCGCGCGGCGGCCCGCGCAAGTTCCCGGGACTTTGGCAAATTCGGCGTGAAACCTGGAATATAAGACGAGGCGTGCGCGGGGTTCGCTTACCGGAGTCGAGCTCGGAGCCGTGTAGCGCCACTTTTGTGCCGTGACATTAATCCCGGGGAGCGCGTGCGCACAGCGTAGGACGTTCCGCTTTTGCGTGCAAAGATCGCCTCGCTCGGCGCGGACGCCTCGCTCCGCCGCAGGACCCGCGGCTGCTGCGGGGGCCCGGTGGGGGCGTTCGGCCTCGCGTGTGCAGCGGCGGTGACACGCAGTTGACTGATTGGCCGGCCGGACTGCGCAAACACACTTTGAGTGATTTTTAGCTTTTTGGGGCGACCGTTGGCTAACTGGGCAGCATTCTAACTGTCGCATTCTGTGCACGTCAGCCATTTTGAACATTCAGGATGGGCGACCCGAATGAATTGATGCCGATTCTGTTTTCAGTTCAGCATTTAAGTTGTGATTTAAAAAACAAAAAAAATAAAATCTTTTTTATTTGTGAGTTATATTGTGTGCTCCTATTACACCGTATACATCCTTCTGTGATCACGGTGGCAACATGTGAACACAACGTGGCTGTACGGCTGCTTAGCTGCTGACATATTTACATTAGATTAAGAGGAGCTCACACTTCTAAAGCTGCATTCGGATTGAATTTGTGGGAGCGGGCGAACAGCCAACAGGAATGGGGGTTTCCATGGACCTCCCTCTCTCCATTTTACACCATGCAGATGAACACAAGACACCATGGGCTCCACTAGAAGATGTTTTTGCTAGAATGTGACTAACTGCAAAGCCTTTATGGGTATACATAGTGCATGTTTGTGGGTCCGCTTATGCAGCGTGTGCTGTGGTGATTGTGATTTGTGTATGCGTGCCTCCCAGTCCAGTCCGTCTTTGGTTCCTATAATAGGTACACCGACATCGCTTGAGTGTGGATGATGCTGTGCAGACTGTCCACGGCGATCTGCACGCAAGCCTGCATCCCC
This sequence comes from Gadopsis marmoratus, assembly GCA_036023855.1. NCBI lineage: Eukaryota > Metazoa > Chordata > Actinopteri > Centrarchiformes > Percichthyidae > Gadopsis > Gadopsis marmoratus. The sequence continues at coordinate 33,102 of JAVQJF010129947.1, forward strand.
AGATAACAATATTAGAATTTTGCCATTCACGGTAACGGATTTCGATGTTTTAAAAGTCTAGATTTGTTGTTTTTTTTCCCCCCACCATGCAGAAATGAATGGAAACCAAATGGCCTGAAAAATGAGGCAACAAATGCGTGAGATTTCTGAAATTGTATATTATGTGTTGGAAAAGGCTATCAGTAAAATAAAGTTAACTATAGCTGAAACGTCCCCCCAAAAACACTGGTATGGTCCTTTAAGGTCCGACGTCCCCCTCGCGTATACGCTCACATTTTATATGTGCAGAGTGAGACCTCTTTCCTCTATTATCCTCTCTGACGGCATCCATTCGTGTTTCTTACATTTTTTTATTTTTTCGCTTTTCGCCGCGCACGCGCAAAAGGCGCAATCAGGGGGGGGGGGGGGGTTGCGTGGCTGGCAATTAAATTGCCCCGTTAATCGGATTTAACCTCACCGATACAAATCGCATCCCCCCCGCGTGAACCGACGACGGCACTGTACTTTTTGAGCACGAAAAGGCCCCAAAACAGGCTGCGCTGAAGGGGAACAGCTCGGGCCCAAAGGCGGCGGCGGCGGAGGCGGGGGGGAGGATCCGGGTTGAGCGAGTTCACGTCCCCGGCAGCTCCGTCGGTGCAAAATATCGGGTTTTTAAAATTTTTTTTTTTCCCTCGCATAGCCCCATCCAGGCATGCAGGAAGACACCGAAAAAAAACAAACAAACAAAAAAACCCCGCTAATAATCACACACCAGAGTGTTAGAGAAGCAGCAGCAGGCCACGTGAAATAAATGGGGTGGTTCGGGTCAAAAAGGGAGCTGAACACAACACATGCCGGCGCGAAGTCGCCGCTGGGCACAGCAGGGACGCTATGAGCCACAAGGAGCGGTGTGAGAGGGGCGGCCCGCTGACGTTGTGCACCTGGAAGGCGAGAAGAAGTCGATTAGCAGAAGCGTTAATATGGCGGATCAGGTGCGTTCAAAGTAGCGACAAACGCCACTGAAATGTGCACGTCGGCTTCACAGAAACATTATCTCCATCTCTGCAGCCCCCCCACCACCACACACATCCCTACACCCACCAGCTTAAGGGTGGAGGATGGGACGGGCGGTGTTTGTTCTTTTAGAAACATTTTTATCCCTAAATCAGACTCAACAGAACGGCCGGGTTGCCAGATCTGCTGTCTTGTCTCTTGTCAGCTCCTGAGCAAAATGTCTGCGAGATACGCGCAAATTCCACTTAAAACGTGACCCAGATTTTAAGAAGAAACGCAGACCGATTATTTAGCAGGAGTCTTGAGGCACGTGTCGATTTAATTACATGTCCATTCTGCTGCTCTGATGAGTGCAAAATCAGCCAATATGTATTCACCCATCTGCCTATTTGTTATACATTTAATCACACACACACACACACACACACACACATATATGTATATTTCTCTCAATTACCTTGTGTGACTGGTGGCAAATGATAGTGCATCAGTACTAGACTTTTGCAGGGGGGGGACAGTAACTAAGTACATTTACTCGAGTTCTCTAAGCTACTTAAAGGGGTATTCCAGCAGTTTAGTGTTGCATGAAGTTAGCGGGGACTCGTGACAGACTGATAGAAGAAAGAATGGCCAAAATCACAGCAGCGGATGGTGAGGTTATCTGACTTTTGGTCAGCTTCGACGTTAAAATAACCCATTATTATAATAAACAACCCGTGTCCTTCTGCTTGTATAATGAGCACTTTTACTTTGATACTTCAAGTACAAGTATATGTTACTGACAATACTCGTTGATAGGAGTAATTTGATTCCGCTTCCTTGTTGATAATACCTTTTCTTTTTGCACCATATTAGTCTGAGCTGGGTTCAGACGGCATCTGGTTTCTGTTTTCTTGTGGAGGTGAGGGTTTTTATGACCTCATCAACCACAGAGTTTGTATTTTTCCTCCTTTTTCAGCCGCATCCTTGTGTGCGACTAAACTAAACCAGCTGACATAACAATCTCACCTAAAAGGTCCATTTAGTAGCTTCTATCTTTTCGGCGCCGTTACATGATCTTCATCAGCAGATGGAGTTTTCCCATGGTGATGTGGAATTTGCAGATGTCAAAATTTCCATTTTATCTGAGCGCCTTAAAGGGCTTCTCATCCACGTGGAGCTAAAGGCTGAGCTTCAAAGTTCATTCTTGACCTGGGAAACGACAGTAAAAGAAATAAAATTCAATTCAGTTAGTAACTGATCTCGAGCTTTTGATCATATCTACAACTTGGGCATCTCCGTCTGCGGAGGAACAAAAGTTCCTGCGTGGATTTTGAGGTACGATTGTCTTCACATCATAAAGCACCGCAAACGTAGAGTGTACTGGAGAAGGACGAGAGCCAGACTTAAACCCATAATGTTGCATGGGAACATATTTTCTTTCACAAACATGCAGTGGATGTGAATGAGATTTTTTTTTTTTTTTTTTTTAAAGCTCTGGCAGAACAGCAAGTTACCAAGTTCTGTCACAAGTTCAGGATTGCACTGAGGAGCTGGACTCTTCAGCGCCGAAACACTGTTTGTTTGAAGCCAATCCTGTGCAGCAGACTGTTCCATTGCAGACTGCAGCGCGGTTTCCTCCAGGATTTCTCTGTGTCACTGACTGAATTTGACCCTCTACCTTCACAATCCTTCAAGGGGCCCCGGTTCAGAGAAGTGTCCCCACATGTCTTCTTGCTCAAGAGCAGCTTTCTCTTCGCCGCTCTGCCGTAAAGCCTCAACCGCTGAAGTGCCAGCTAAACATCGTCATCAGTCTCTTGGTGGCCTCCCTCACACAGACACTTTTGAGGATGGCCTTCTCGAGGCTGGTTAAGCCGTATTATGTTCTTTAAAACGATGGACGTTGCTGCACTCCGAGGGAAACATTCATGCATCCTTCCTCTGAGCGGCACGGCTATCAAAACGTTGTCACGTTTGACAGACAACCCGGCTAAGCCCTCCAGATCCAGATCAGATCACTTCGAAACGTCACGCGACTTCCAAAAAACACATTTGGCTGCAATAGTGATTATTCAGGTGCATCAGAGTAAAGGGAGTGCGTACACAGTTATGCAATCATTTAGGTTTTATATTCGTACTTAATTTATATCAATATGTAGAAATTATTAAAGTGTTTTTTCTGAGCATAAAAAGGCCAGTGGGGGTGGCAACACATTTTAAAAGCTGCTGTATTTGTGTAAGGAAGTGTTACATCATTAATATCAGCTACACGTGGTTCCATACATGCACTCTAACTACTTTGACATGTTTATTATTTGAGCTAAATATAAATGCATCACTCTCATGGCGTTTCTACCTTAATAGCTAGCAAACAATCTCTTTCACACTGCCATGAGCATTTTTATATAATGATCACTAGAAGATTGTCAGGATAAAACCAAAGCTTAAATGTAATAACATAACGATTTCATGAGGAAAATAAAGAATACAAACGGTCCACAAATAAGGAAGATAGTAAAATAAGGAAGGAAGGTCAGGGACGATGTGCGTTCTTACATTTTCTCATGATGTACGAAATAATTAGGACTTGTCATAACTCAGAACTTGTAAGAGTTGTTTTGACAGCTCTTACTGAGATCACAGGAAGAAGTGATGTCACATTCAAGAGGACGATTCCGGAACAGGGAAGAACCTTTCTACAAAGATTTTAAAAGATCTTCAGTCTTTCTTTAAAGCAGTCACCACACCAAACTCCATGTTTGGGAAAATCAAAATGTTTAGGTCATCGTATAATCACATGTAATGATGATTTGGGGGGGGGGGGGGCTATGGGGTCTAAGGTCCTGACCATCACAATGTCCCCAGTCAGAATCTGGCCAGGGACGCCTCACTTCTCATCGCGCACCAAATAAACTTCCCATATGATGAATGAAGACAGGTGGAGGAACCCATGTGGAAATATATGTACACATTTTTATTTAGGACAGAGACACAGCCTCAGGGTAAGAAGCAGTTGAATGACTGCAGCGTCTAAACAAACAACATTGAGATCACGCTTCCTCACACGTACAGCACACGTCTACCTACAGGAACAATCGGAGCCACGTATTTGTCAACACCCTAAAATTAAAAGAAAGGTGTATAGGGGAGATTCTAGAGACAAGACAGGAAGACCGTAGTGTCTTCAGGAGTGATGGGGATTAGCAAAGTATTCTGTTAACTATGAGGGTTAAAACTATCAACAGCTGGTCCACAAGTTTTATCTCAACTACAAATTCTATATATTGTTCATTACTACTGACAAGTTTTTAATGCATGCTTGAAGGTTTCAGATTTTGTCATCGATTTTTCCTTCCTTCCAGGTAGCCACTGCCTTTTATTGTGAAAGTCAATTAGCAGACTCCTGAAACTTGCTACACGTGTTTTAATCCATCACAGTGAACATCAATAATGGAGCTCTTTTGTTGGTAAAGCAGTTTAGCATAAATGGGAACCAATCACTGTGTGGAAAGTAGGAAAAGTGCATTTAAAACTATTGAACACAGCTCAGGGATTTGCAAAAATGGTTAGTTATAACTGTAAAGTATGTAATAAATGGGCTTAAAATACGCAGTCATCTTTGGTTTTTCCAGATAATCCGTGGATGGACAGCCCCCCCAATTCCAAAAGGCTGAACATACAAGATTCATATCTTGTCATCATTCATTTCCTCGTGTTTTTCAATCAAACTGATCCCTGTAGTCACTTAACTATACAGCTACCCAGATCGTGCTTGCATCCAAAAGCCTACACCAGAACACAACCTTTTCCACACACCGATTCCTCTCTCTGTAATGAGACACACAGGGCAAAAGATGAAAATGGAAACTAAAATCTAAAGCTAGTTCTGATGTTGCTCTGGCTGCATTTATTTACACTCCCCCCTTAAAATGGTACAACAAAATGTGTTGCATGGCTCCACTGAGTGAAGTAAAATAAGTAAAAAGTAGTTAGGCCAGGGACAAACTGAAAACGAGTCTTGTGACAGTGTTGCTGGAAGGTGTTCTGGGTGAGATTTCTGGAGTCCAAGAGCTGCGACGTCTGGTAACCAAGAGGTGAGCAGCTCTATAGTGAAGTGGCTGACAAGAATATGGTCATAAAGTGACTGAAATACAGGATGCAATAAGAAAAGAAGTTTTATTAAAGGGATGGGTTCTTGTAAGAATCAAACTTTAGCCAGCTGGACGAGGCGCTGACGAGAGCCAATTAGGTTTTCATGCAAATATCGCCGAGTACAACCTCAACAGTCCGGCACCTTTCTAACATTTTGTATGTCACAAAACAGGAAGCAAACTAATGAAATCTATGGATTAAAAGCAGTATCTGGAGTCCGATTTACGCGCGTGCCATTGAGCTGTTGGTTATAATGTTTTTCTAACAGTCAAAAACAACCCCAGGTATATTCCTTTCACTTTTTAACTCAAGAAAAACAAAAGTGAAAACTGTGGATATTAAGGCAGCATGAAGCGAGGCCCCATCAATTTGGAGTTTCTGACAGCAGCGGCTCATTTAACACTGCAAACAGACAAAAATGCAAAAAAAACCCAAACCAAAACAACATTTCACCAGCATTGTTGAAGGCTTTAAATACATATTGCTGCCATGAGCTGAGTTCACAGGCAATATCACAGCCAAAATCTAGGCGTGTTCTCGCAACATCTGGGTTTGGTATTTATGTCTTGCTCTAGAGGGGCTCCTTTTAATATCAACTAAACTTTTCAAATCCTGACGTGAACGATTGTCAAAGGAGAGCCGTGAGTGAGTGAGGCACTGTGCCGAGGTACAGTGCCTGTGAAAGATATGTCTGAATTCTGCAGCAATCAGTAGGCGACTAAGAAGCTTTTCAATTTAACACCCTCTAAACTTTGCTAGCAGGGCGGTCAAGCTAAGCCCTTGAAAGGGAATTTACATTAGAGCTTTTCACTGTACACACTAAATAAGTTAACCCACTGCTACAGTGGCAAAAAAAAGCAACATTAATCAGTCATCAGATGACACGTTATAACTGTCTATATGCATGTATACATTAATATATAGTATGTGAATATGTACAGACCAGAAAATATAAACAGTAACTCTGTGCATGGAAGGAAAATGTTCTTCATTCGTTAAAAACATCTTACTTTGCAATCACCGCATGCTGGGGTTTTAAAATGTGTAAAAGTGTTAACTGGTTTTGTGACACAAAATTTGAATCGCAATATCCCATTTGCTGTCAACAGAGCAGTGGCAGACTTGACATCCAAAAACACATCACAGCTTTAGGAAAGTTTTTCCACCATGACAAGAATGAAATCATCGGGGTGCACAAGTAAATACCCTACAATAAATCCATTATAAAGTAATATGCTACCAAAAACAACATGAGTGGGAAAGCATTGGCTTGGTCCAAGAAAATGCTAAACTTTGAAGAAGGAAAAAAAAAAAAAATTGTGATGGAAAAATCTCCTCATGTAACTCAAATGCACCCAAAAGACTTCAATCTACACACAAGCTAGATTTACAAACCACGCAGGCATCCATCGTGTCCATGCTGACAGAAGGTGGAACTCGGAGAAAGGCACACGACCCAGGAGGGTTTCAGTACTGAAAGTCACTCCAGTGAGAGGGCAGGGAGTGTCTGACTGCCTCCTTCCACCCAGAAGCTGCGTAAGCCAACGCAGAGCAGTGGTCTGGACAGGATTCAGATATCATCAATGAAATTCAGTCTTTGAGAATTTGCACTGACGTCAGAGGCTTTTAATTTCACTTTAATGTGATGAGGATCCAATAAGCTCTTCCTCTCTTAGAATATACATGTGTATGTGTGGTGGTGTGTCTGTGAGCTTTTGCGGGGTTGGCTTGGTGTAACCTTTGACATGATCAGAGGGGGCATCATTGCAGCTGGACTCTGTATGCACAGATGAGGAGTTTGACCTGAGGAAAGAGGAACATCAGAGAAAACAACTGCTTCATTACAGTCATAGATCAACCTTTTAAGCATCTGATACGGACTGAGGCAACCCAAACCCAACTACTGCAAACACATCAGCGCCACACTGTTGTCATCCTACATGCATCGTCCTGGTGCTGTAAATACTTTCTTGTGGGGCCAAACGTGTATTAATCCACGACTGAAAATAGTCCCCCAACAAATGCACTTTACTCCCGTTTTGAGTAATGTCCGCTAAAAACTAAAGTGCCCAGCAGTGTTGGGAAAGAACAACATATTTGTGACCTGCTTTTAAAGACGTACACCTTCTAGGAACGAACGGGCGAGTAGGGAAGTGGGAAAAACATCGAGTGATGGACTAACACACTGCTGGTTTTGGTCTTGTCATAGTTTTTTGACAAGAAAGAAGAAGCACGTAGAATAATGACAGCTTCAACCATTAAAATGAAGTGATGAGGAAATACATGAAATTAGAGTGGAACCTCACTTGCTCCACACAACTCTCGTACCATGACTAAAGCGCTGTCTGATATATTGGCGACACTAAGATTACAAAACAGAACACGAGCTCAGAGGGCACAGACAATGTTTCAACATTAACTTTGACAGCAACTTGCGAGCTATGTTATTTGTGGTAGCTTAGCTAGCTAACCAAGCAGTGAGGCTCCAGCCAAAAACTGAAGACATCTGAGACTCTTGAGACTTGGATTCGTGTCACTTACATTTCAAAAAGGACACGTTATTTATCAAAACGAATCTCAAACAAGAGCTGTAGCATAATAAGTCCATCTGTATACTCAGCATGATCCACTTTTATTAGATAACACTTGTTTTTCACTGACGTTGGCTACATACGTACACAGATTTATCCGTGTTCACTCAGTCGGACGCTTCAATTCTCTCTACAATCTGGATTTGTCTTAAGCACAGTTTCCTCTAGTGCAGCTTTTAAAAATACATCAAAATCTGCTGACTGACGGATCATTTTTTCTTCCTTTAAACTGCTAAAAATGACAATTCTCAATCCCCAAAAACAACATTTAGTCCAAGTGTGTGCTGGTCTGATTGGCAGCAGAGGCTTTTATGTGCATGCGTCTGTGTTGAGTATTACTGTATGTGTGTCACCTTGGCTGTTGGCGCCTCTGCTAGACGAATGAAGAGTCTGTTGATGCCAGGAACCGGGCTGAAGGAGTAGATGAAGTGACTATCCTGAATGTTTGAAGACAAAAAAGAACACATGATAATAAAAAAAAAAGAAGCTTATCACCACTTAATATAAAATATTTAACAAAATAAAATAGATTAAATTGACAGTAAGGCTGAAGTACATGCACGTTTAGTTTCCTGGGAATCACTTGTGCAGGTGCAAGTAATTTGAATACTGTGCGGGAATGGCAAACTCATTCAGTACCAATGAAAGCTACTCTATAGAGGTAATTACTGAATGCGAGTACACTGAATAGCTATTGCAGACAAAATAGCCACTGAGTAGTACCAAAATGGGGTTTGATATAATGAAAATCTTGGAGATTGTAACTATGTTTCTGCTGCCGTTTCATGCTTTAAAACTTTATTTGATCCATTTGTATTTTACCAGCCTTGTTTTTTTTATTTCTTCTGATAAACCACTTGGTAAATGTAGCTTTTAGCTATGTGCTGTGTAACTGAACATTGCCGTCTACTTTTTTTGGTTAAAAACCAACCAGGAAGATGGGCAGCTGGAACTTGTCATTGAGAACCACGGCGTGAACGCTACAGGGTCCGCAGAGGCGGGCTGTGATTTCGTTCAGGAAGTTGGCATGGAAGATGAAGAGGAGGATGCCCGAGCCTGGAATAGGAGGAAGGATGAAAAAGGTAGAGAGAGTCTTAGAAGTGATCTGCATATCAAGTGACCCGCCGTGGGGTCCCAAACTCTGAGGATGAGAAACTCTGAGGGATCAATTACAAGTAATCTGTTCAACAACGGGAAAACAAACCACGTCTCGTTGTGTGAGATGATTGAAGTTGTGTATTCAGAAATGCAAATATGTTTTACCATCTAGTTGTTGCTGCGACTTGAATGCAAACTCCATGGAGAAGTCCGGCCCCTCACAAAGCCTGTGGCAGGCAAGAGGGAAGACAGGCTCCAGCAGTACCAGGCGAGACTCAAAGTACGCTCGGATGGTGTCCTCCGCCACACTGGACAGCCTGAGAGACGGAGAGGTGGGCAGAGAAAAACAGCCTGAATGAAAAACAGGATGGATGGATGTGCAATTTACTGACCTCTGACCTTACCGATCACATAATTTCTTTGAAGTATTAAAGTCCAGATTTTACACACTACTCTGTGGCATCAATAAAGTATTTAAATTTGTGTCTCTCCACCAACACTCCTTCTTCTTCCCCCATTATCAGTCGCTCACATGCTGATGTGATCCTTGATGAAGTCGCACACAATCAGGTTGTTGCTGAGCTTGGCGAAGTACATGGCCGTGTTCTTGTGTTTAGACAGGATGTTGCAGTCAGCTCCATACTCCAGCAGGAGGCGCACTACGTCTGCGTTCCCTCGCTTGCATGCCTGAAGTGAAGGATAGGAAACATTTACCAACACAACCCCGCATCCCATCAGATCCTACCACTGTAAATCACTCTGGATAGGAAGCCTAAAGGTATGTTAAAAGTTATTTTTCATAACTGCTCACTTTTTTAAAACGCCCTAACACTTAAAAGATTTTTCAGATGATGCAATGACCTAGAATAAATCACGTTTGCCATCAGACTGAATGGCAACGACAAAATCCAGCTACCAGCACCTCTAAGGCTTACTAATTAACACATTACATCTCATTGGTCTTTCACGCAAAAAACAAAGTGCATTACCTTCATCAGTGCCGTCTCCCCGCCTAGTGTCTGAGCGTTGACATAGGAGCCCGCCTCCAGCAGGATAGCAACAGTCGTTAAGAAATTCTGACAGAGGATGGAGATAAAAATAAAGGGGTGAGAAAATACATAAAAGTGGCGACTGTCTGCATTTGAGTCTGAAGCTGGAGTATGATATCAATTTTAAAAAGTGTATTACTAACACTGTGTGTATTTGTGAAAACTGCATGAGAATATGAAATGTAAGCTTATTTTGGAAGTGAAATGATGGTGCTACAGTGGAGTATGATGGTCAGCCACCAGCCCCACTTTGGGGCAATGCAACAAGATGGGTTTACAGATTTTATGGCCAACGTGTTAGCAAACCGTGGCGTATTTAACATTGAGCCGACACGTGGCACCATTAGCATTTACGTGGAGTCAGGTTTCTGGCCACCTGATGAATTTAAGTCCAATATTTACTCTCCTTTTGGCTACTTTTGTCTCAAACTCCTGAGGGAGATGTCTGGGAAATATATTGTAAATAAAGATAACATCATAGAAAAATTGAAGTGGGGGGGGGGGGGGGGGGGGGGGGGGGGGGGGGGGGGGGGGGGGGGGGGGGGGGGGGGGGGGGGGGGGGGGGGGG